>JABSTQ010009412.1:0-258758 GCA_013358835.2 Ixodes persulcatus
ACGCACGCGCAACTCTCCTCCTTCCCTCTCTCCAACAGCTGCGCGTTACTCTCTCCGCTCTCTCTCTCTACCAGCTGCGTGCACTGCGCGTGCGTTGGCTTCTCCTCACACCGCGCGCGCACGCGCAACTCTCCTCCTCTTGTCTCCTCTCCTTCAAGTGTGAAAAAAATAAAATAAACGGCGAGCGGCGAGCGTTCCAACTTTCTCTGCCGCGAGCCGCGACGAAGGCTCGCGTAGGGGGTAACGCTAGGGCAGTCGGTGGCGCCATCTCTCGACGTCAGCACGCAACTGACTCTTTCCTCGGAACCAACACGATGCTCCGCATCACCCCATGGTTCCCCTCGGGAAGATGGTGTTTTTTTTTTTCTTCATTACCACGATGGGTGAGACCCATTCTGAGGCATTGATTATCTCGATGACGCCTTGACGTTCAAGTTTGAAAATTTCTTCGGAAACTGCGTCACGTAGTGTGATCGGCAGACGACGCAGCCTGATTGTACTGGAGGCACGTTCTGGCGTACTTTGACAGTATGCGTCTGGTTCCGTACCAGACCAAGTTCTGGCGTGAACAAGTGCTCGAACTCCGTGAACACAGGAGGAAGCTTTGACGTGTCCCGTGCTGGCGGGTTTGAAGAAGACTTTGAACTGGTGACAACTGGTTGTTTCACCTCTGTAGACTTGATGTCCACGATGTCTGCGCCTGGAAATCATGACGTATGTTTTCCCGGATATCTTTGTCTCATTCAGTATGTTGTAAATGATTCGTTATGCTAATGATAATTTCCTTCTGTAAATATTAATCGCTATCTTAATTAACATGTTACGCCTGAACTGATTCATCTGTACATAATATAGCTAAAAGTAAATTGTGTTTGAGTCACTTCCTGTTTACATGTAATATTACATAAGCCAAGATTCCTCGTGGCTAATTTGAACAAATATTTTACCGCAGCAAAATATAATTTTTGTTGTGGGATGTCGGCTACTTTTTACTTCACAGGGTACGCAATTTCTAAGTACAGGACTACGCTTATAGGTAGTAAATGCATGTAAATACAGTAAATATTCCAGCCTAAATCGCGACTAACATATCAAGAGGCCGCGTTTGCATGCCCGTGAGCAAAACCGCTGAATTCAGAACAAAACTACCCGTACCGGAACCAAACAACTGCCATATAAACTTTTAATCCCTCCTGCTAGGTGCGCTGCGTGTTATCTGAACCGCTGGAGCCTATGGTATACTTCGTTTCACTTTATCTGCGAGCGAAGCCAAAGCTAGAAGCGCGAGACCAGCGCTTTTTACGTTTCTGCCCAGCTCGCGCGCTCGAGCAAAGCCTCAAGGCACGGAGCTTTCGTGCTCGCGCTTCCAGCTTTGCCTTAGCTCGCACATAAGGTGAAACGAAGTATAGTTTCCGCTTTCTGCCTTGTGTATATTACTCTATGGAGGGACAGCAAGCGACCGACAGCGAGGCCATGGCGCTCGGATAAACGGCCCGAGCCAGGACTGGGCGGCAAGTCGCTGGCAACCAGGACCCGCCGGACCAAGTCTCCGAGGTAGCGGACCATAGAAAACTCCGTTCAGGGAAAGCCCGAGAGTCGCCGACACAGGCGCCCACCAATTCGAGTTCCGGTTGAACCGCCGTGCTTGGCAAGCACCACAACCAGCTCACAAGAGAAATTATCGAAGCAGAGAACATTGCAAAACATAACGGCAGATGTGTTAGTACTCCGTCTTTAACCTTGTCACAAAACGAGTTAGACTACCTAGCCTTACATTAATTTCAATTTAATTTGCTTTAAATTAGCTTCATATCGAAAGAAAAGAAAGAAACAAAAGACCAGTTATTCTCCCTGGCCCTAGCCTATTAGCGGCGAGAAGTTTTGGTGGCGTCCTCCTGTGGTTCCCCTTTGTGACGTCATTACCTTGCAAACAACAAGTTCGATGGTGTTTGTTATTAGCATGGTGGAAGCTTGAAATCATTGCGCTCTCAAGGAACACTGCCAACACCGTCAAAATTAAAGTTCTTTCATTCCTCTTATTTCGTCGATGATAAATCCCCTTTCCGACGTCATAGTCAGCGTTCGGCCAATCGTGGAATGCCGACCACAGCGACGCTTTCGGTCGCGCACGGGGCTAATAGACCTTTTTCGCGTAACCTCAAACCAGCCAGTAACTGACGTACCCTCGACCTGGTGCATTTTTGGATTGCCCGCTGACACAGGGTATGCAACCGCCAAGGGTATGGGCGAAAAGGCTTAAAAACGGACGTCGTGCATGAGTTTGTTCCGAGTGCTCCTTTTTACCGTGCTGCAATTTCCAAAAATCTACGACTGTCTGGCTACCACTGCGGGGTCTTCGGATGGATAAATAATTTTTAAAAGCATAAGAACAATAGCAGAAAGTGTGCCATGAGCACAAGAAGCTGCAGCGCGAGTGTGGCGCAATGTTATCGAGCTTCGTATTTTCCCCAAGAATCCTTGTTTATGAAGTCAGTCGATTGCGAGCTTGAATAGCGAGAGATTCGTATCATACTCAACGTCACGTTTAGCTCACGACCACTTCGTCTACGACAAGAGGGCCGATTTTAATTCCCGGTGCAGGTGGTCCAATTAGGTTATCACTGCAAGCCCCATGGTATGTGAAAGGTATGGAAAAGTCTAGATGCCACCACTCAAGATAGAGCTATCAAATGCCGAGAGCTTACCTGCATAAACTACATTAAACTGCTCATATATACTTCGCCGTGGAAACTCAATCAAAACACCCCACCGTCTTCGTCGTCGTTCTCTCGAGGAGGCCAGGTGTTGGCCTGGGAGTAGCCAGCTGGATTCAACGGACAAGCTCCAACCAAGTCATTGCAACCCACCATAGCCAAGTCTAGCCAAGTTCCCCCATACCCACACCGTTGCCTACCCAGATAGCTGTGCTGCCAGAACTAGCCGGTATTTATTTTTCTAAGCCGCTAGACGGCGTCATCGGCGTCTGCTGTTTCTGGGAGACAATTAGACAAATTCAAAGGGTAATGGTGTATTGTTTTAGTGTGAAGTAATGTATACGTAAGTAGGGTTATTTTATTTAACAGTACAGTTTTGGTCTCTATAAATCTGCTTGTACCTGGTCTAATCTCCAATGTATGATTTGGTGTTTTCTGTTTTAACCAAAAACAAAACGTTAAAATATTCCGAATTTATGTATCAAAACTGATGTGGAAACTGAGTGTTATGGCGCTATGGTACACCTCGCTAGCTGGTGGCTTTTGGGAGGTTGAGAGGGAAGATGTTTTATCCTGAGGACTAGACTTTGTAACACTTTCTGATCAAGATGTGTATTGATTGAGCCTCGTAAATTATCATGCCACGTGTTATTGGTTAGAAAACAATCGTGACGTATGTTTTCCCGGATATCTTTGTCTCATTCAGTATGTTGTAAATGATTCGTTATGTTAATGATAATTTCCTTCTGTAAATATTAATCGCTATCTTAAGTAACATGTTACGCCTGAACTGATTCATCTGTACATAATATATCTAAAAGTAATTGTTTTTGAGTCACTTCCTGTTTACATGTAATATTACATAAGCCAAGATTCCTCGTGGCTAATTAGAACAAATATTTTACCCAGCAAAATATAATTTTTGTTGTGGGATGTCGGCTAATTTTTACTTCACAGGGTACGCAATTTCTAAGTACAGGACTACGCTTATAGGTAGTAAATGCATGTAAATACAGTAAATATTCCAGCCTAAATCGCGACTAACATATCAAGAGGCCGCGTTTGCATGCCCGTGAGCAAAACCGCTGAATTCAGAACAAAACTACCCGTACCGGAACCAAACAACTGCCATATAAACTTTTAATCCCTCCTGCTAGGTGCGCTGCGTGTTATCTGGGCCGCTGGAGCCTATGGTAGTTTCCGCTTTCTGCCTTGTGTATATTACTCTATGGAGGGACAGCAAGCGACCGACAGCGAGGCCATGGCGCTCGGATAAACGGCCCGAGCCAGGACTGGGTTGCAAGTCGCTGGCAACCAGGACCCGCCGGACCAAGTCTCCGAGGTAGCGGACCATAGAAACCTCCGTTCAGGGAAAGCCGAGAGTCGCCGACACAGGCGCCCACCAATTCGAGTTCCGGTTGAACCGCCGTGCTTGGCAAGCACCACAACCAGCTCACAAGAGAAATTATCGAAGCAGAGAACATTGCAAAACATAACGGCAGATATATTAGTACTCCGTCTTTAACCTTGTCACAAAACGAGTTAGACTACCTAGCCTTACATTAATTTCAATTTAATTTACTTTAAATTTAGCTTCATATCGAAAGAAAAGAAAGAAACAAAAGACCAGTTATTCTCCCTGGCCCTAGCCTATAGTACAAATAGAAGAAGAGGTGAAAGTGAAAATATACCGAGAGTTGTCAGTCAGCGCTGCGTAAGTGTCTCTTTCTTTTGTGTGTATGCTGAATCGAGTGACTGTTTTCAGGGTGCGCTGTTCTCCCTGTACATCATGAGCAACCAACTCGCCCGAACCTCTGTGTTAACCAAGACACCCGACGCTGCACCGTGAGCCTCTAAACTTCATTCCCTCTCTGGCACACAGAAACTCAAAGACTGAGGAGCAAACAGTAACACCTCCACCGGAAGAAAGCAAACTCAACACTGCCGCCTATGATATAAATATTTCGTTTTTTTTTTTTAATCTTATTTTATGTTTTATTATTAGCTTCTTTTGTATGATTACAAACTGCGGAAATTTGATTTGGTCTTGCCTTTGATTATTTTACGATCTTCATTTAGCGCGAACTAACGAACCTCGTGACAGAGGACTGAGTGCCGTTCAATTCTCCACTGTTAAAAAAAAAAGTCCGTTGCAGTACGGGACCCTGCTAACCTTGTTGACCCAACATGTTCCACATCAACGAATCACAGAGCATGTGTCATAATTCATTTGTACGGGACATGTTTTACACCACTATCATGGTACAAGTTCTGTTTTCTCCTAGCTACGGGAATTGTGCTATTGTCATCTGACTGCACTTCACTATTTTGTACAATGTGTTTCTCCCACAAATGTGCTATTTTTCTACAAAAAATAAATTGTGCATTACTGAACGCTCAGTTTACAGCCAAATTTAACGCAAGCTGTCTTAACTTAATGAGGAAGTTTCAGAGCTTGGTGTTAGATAATTCAAATGTCATAAGTTGTTTCGAATTTTTTTTGCTTCAGGGAATGGCTTCCCACGAATACATGAAAATGAATGACACGCGTTTACAGGAGCGGTCCGTACTTTCCAACTGAAACATTGCGAAACTCACTTATTACTTTCGAATAAGATGACAAGTTGTGAAATATCGGCACCTGGTGTGAACTGCTAGCGGAAACCGAGCATTTAAAATGCATAGCTAATTTTTGCGGCAAAAAAAAAAAAAAAACTTGTTTTATTTTTTTGGGGGGACACGCTGTATCATTGGACAGGTTTCACCAGTTCAGTTATGCAACATGTGTCATTTCGTAAAGCTATTTTAATGTTACTCATCTGTCAAACATGCCTGCACATATAGCTGTTGAAGCCGAACTTCATCATGGTGTGAATGCCGCATCTTTTGTGCGAGGAACTTCGGTGGTTGCCTGCAAAATGAGCATGTATCAAAGGAAAAATATACTTAAAGCTGAAACACTTCTTGAAAAAAAAAAAAAACGAGTTAGAGGTGAATTCTGGCGTATTTTTATCCCGTGAAGCTGAATATCACATTCGCTTTCCCTGAAGATGCAACTAAAAGCGAGAAAACGCGAAAACCCTCCGACCAGTCGTGACGTCATACTAGAATCTTTGGGCCGCCAAGCGCGTGTCGCTCGTGTGGGCAGCGCGTGCAATAGTCGTGACGTGTCTTTCTGACCTTTTTGAAAATAGCAAGAGTGCGCGTGCATAGCTTTGACAGGCGCTGAAGATGCGCGAGAGCAGAGATTCCGAAAACTCCTAGTGTGACGTCACGCCCCAGAAAGGAGGGGCTTCGGCGGTACTTTAGCAATTAATTTCTGAAGCCTCCGTGCACCAAATTGAAAACTAATCTCGATATTCCTGATCCTGGAGGTAGAATGAAGGCCATTGAAGTGTTTTTTTCTCAAATACAGAACCGCTTCAGTTTCCCATTAAAAGATTCGAATATACATTCTTCGGTTCTGATGATATCAAACCCGTTGTGAAGGAAAGCAAGTTCTTATTGCCTTAAACTTGTGGTCACCCTGGCGGCTCCACAGCCCAGTTGCCCGACTGCGAGGCAAAGGTGCCGAAGTTTTCCCGCGTGGCGGCGACGTCACGCCAGCCACGCGCACATCGCGTGCGCCGCCTTGATAAGGCGCATCAGAGGCGGCGCACGAGGAGTCGCTGCCGGGACTCAGGCGCCGTTGGTAGCAATGTTAATCGTCTTGTCCATGTCTCATTAAATGTAGTTTGTTGTTGGTGAAACCGTTGGCTCCGTGTTATTCCTCCGTGCGGGTATGCAGCAAGGCAAACCGACCACAATGGCGCCCAACCGTGGTATGCTACCCACTCGCAGGAATTTCACGGGGCTTGGTTTCTTCTTTCGGTAAGCCTTTTTCCTATTCCCCGTGTTTCCTATCGTCGTTCGTGCTTCCGTCACTTCCACGTTTGTTGTATTGGCGTGTGTCTGACTGTCTGTTTTTGTGACCGCGGCAATCGTTTTGCGCGCTTGTCTTGGTTTTTGCGGGGCGTTTCCTTTTTTTTCGTTTGTGTTGGGTTTTTGGGGGCGTTTCTTTTTTTGTGCTTGCAGGAATGCTCACGCGGGAGCAGGAAGCCGCGATGGCCGCAGCGGCACAAATGAACCTACTCACGAAGGTCACGGAGATGTGCGACTCCGTGATGCAGCACCTGGCCAACACGCCTGGCCAGCAGGAGACCCCACCGCGAGAGCCCAGACCACACTTGACTGTTCCAGTCTACACGGGGTACGACGAGGTCAAGTCCGTGGCAGACTTCCTGGGCGAGCTGCAGACGTACCACCTTGCCTCCGGTGCCTCGGAAGCCTTCATCGTGGACCGCATTGTCCCGCTGGCGTTGCAAGCCAGCGCCAGGTGCTGGTTGGGGTCGCAGGCCCCCTTCACCAGCCTAGCGGACTTCCAGACAAGGCTTCGAGAAGAGTTCCTGCCTGCAGGCTACGCAACGCAGATTCTCCGAGAGCTCGAGGCAAGGACGCAGCACCCGGATGAAAGTCTGGTCCGGTACGTTCGGGTCATGCAAGAGCTCTTCAAGAGGGCGGACCCGAAGTCACCGGAGTCGGACAGAGTAGCTCGGGTCAGAAGACAGTGTCAGCCAAGGTACCACGTCTACCTCATCAACCGCACCTTTGAAGAGCTAGCCCGGGGCGCCCGCCTCATCGAGGAAGCTCTTCATGCCGAGCGGAACTACGTGCCGCCGCCACCAGCCAAGTACGCGCTCGAACCGGCATGCGCATGGCGGGGCCCCGAGGCCTCCACGCAAGTGGACTGTCCGAACGAGACCTCCCTTCCCCACCACGTCAACCAGGAGAGTTGGCGTGGCATGCATGGTGATCTCCCGTGCGGGATAAGCGTATGTTTGCCTAACTCTCCCCGAGAGGTCCCCGGAGGTCACAGCGAGGCCCGTGAGGGTTTCGGGCGGGGGTCGCCACGACAGGTGGGAGGTCGTGTGCCGTGCCCTATCGTAAGCTGGGGCCCAACGGAGATCACCACCCAAGCGAACCATCTTCATCAGTCGGCTCCTGCAAGTGCTGGCGAAAGCTGGCACGGTGCGGTCGCAAACCCGCAGCCCAGCAGCATTGACCCCCGCTGCAACGGAACAAGCCCTCCCCACAACAGCCAGTCGCAAGCCTGGTGGAGGCCCTCCCATAGTGGTTCCTTACCCGATCACTGAAGGCAGTCCGACGGGCACCTCGGTGCGGGTGGCCTAAGCAGGCAACTGTCGTCGGACTGCTGCTACCACTGCGAGCAGCCCGGCCATTACCGAAACCAGTGTACAAGGCTTCTGGACACTATAAACAAGAGGTGGCACGAGACGGCGGCAAAGGGCCGGAACCAGAACAACCAGGGAAACTACTACGGCCGGCGACGCTGAAACCAGACAGCCACTCGCCGACGGCCGTTACAGTCCCTGGGAGCAGTGAGGCCGCGGCACAGATTCCATCGGTATGTCGAACCCAGCCCGAGCCTAACATCATTGAACCACGCATGACGATTTCACTGCTCGATTTTCCCATTGCCACACTTTTGGATTCTGGGGCCGCAATCTCGCTCATAGGGGATTTTGTTTTCGAACTCTGCAAAGCAAAAAAGATAAGCCTCCGGGAGTGCGAAACCCGTTTGCAGCTAGCTTCTGGTACAGCGATAACAGCTGGAGGAGCCGTGAGGCTGCAGATTCGGTTTAATGGAAAGAAGAGGCGTCAGCGATTTCTTTATCTGCCAGGACTCGTGGTACCTGTGATCTTGGGCCGAGATTTCATTACAGGCGAAAGCATGACGCTCGACTTTTCTGGTGGCGGATACCGGCTGGGACAACAACCGGAGCTGACTCCGTTTACCAGACGGGAGGACTGCATCCGTAACCTGCCCACGGCAGCCGACGTCACTGTTGTGCCGGACGTCTTGCCCGCCGGCGTTCGAGAATCGTTGCGAAAGTGCCCCGCAAGCAACCAGCAGAAGCAGGAGCTGCAAGCCGTGCTGGAGTCTTTCTCACCGATGTTCACGGAAACACCTGGAAAGACTGACATCCTGCTGCACCGCATTGAAACCGGTGACGCGCCGCCGCGGAGGTGCAACCCTCGACCGATCAGCGTCCACAAAAGGGCACTCCTTGATGCGGCGCTCGAGGAAATGATCGACACCGGTTCAGTACGTGAGTCGAAGAGCCCCTGGGCGTTCCCCGTTGTTCTTGCTCCGAAGAAAGACGGAACAGCCAGACTCTGTGTGGATTACAGGCGGCTTAACGAAGTGTCCGTACGGGACAGCTACCCTTTCCCCAGCATTTCCTCCGTGATGTACGCGCTCAATAACGCGACCGTGTTTACAACGCTGGATTGCAGTCGCGGGTTTCTTCAGATCGAGATTCACCCATCAGACGTTCCAAAAACTGCTTTTATCTGCCACAGAGGGTTGTTCGAGTTTACCCGACTGCCGTTTGGCTTGTCTAACTCTCCAGCCAGTTTTCAACGCCTAATGGATGTTGTACTTGGGAACACGAAGTACGAATTTGCCATGGCATACATGGATGACGTGGTCGTTTTGTCGAGAAATATTGAAGAGCATTTCGAGCATCTTCGCATTGTACTTGAGCGAATGCGTAATGCTGGGCTCACGATTCATCCCGGAAAGGTTCAGTTGGCCGCGCCCAAGATTAACCTCCTTGGATTCGTTGTGGATAACGGCACGCTCCGCCCCAACGAAGATAAGTTGCGCGCGCTAACCGAATACCCAAGCCCACATGACGTAAAGAGCCTACAAAGATACCTCGGAATGATTGCGTTCTACCGGGATTTCATTCCACACTGTTCCGAGATATCCCAACCACTCAATCACCTTCTAAAAAAAGGTGTCAAGTGGTGTTGGGCCGAACAACAACAATGCGCATTCGGAGCCCTTTCGAAAGCCGTGACTGACAACGCTTGTTTACAGCTCCCAGACTTGAACAAGCCGTTCGTTCTGCAGACAGATGCAAGCAACTGTGGCCTGGGTGCTGTCTTTCTGCAGGAGTATGGCGGTGTGCTTCGGCCAGTTGCTTTCACGAGCCACACGCTAACTCCAGCCGAGCGCAACTACAGTGTCGCAGAACGTGAATGTCTCGCCATTATTCATGCTTTGAAGCGCTTCGATATGTACCTAGATGGCGCAACGTTCCAGAATCAATCTGATCACTTAGCGCTATCATGGCTAAGGGGACTTAAAAATCCAGCTGGACGTCTTGCTCGTTGGGCGCTTACGCTACAACAATACGACTACTCCATAGTGTACCGCCCGGGGTCAACCAACAAAGTTGCTGATGCGCTGTCTCGTGCTCCACTTCCCGAGGAACACTCGCAGGATGCTCATGGCTTGGTGACCATCGCGGCCACGGCACGAGGATCCCCAGATTCACGGTGGGGTACATTGGTGAGCCGCGAGGAGCTTCGCAAGGCGCAGCTGGATGACTGACTCTGCCAACGGGTGTCCGCTTGGCTGGCAGCAAGAGGTCCAGTCGACCGCCCAAGTGACGAGGAGTTCGACTCCTACTTTATGGGCGACGACGGCCTCCTGCTGCGCTACATCCCCCAGGCCGACGATGATCCGGATGGCTCGGCATTCCGGACCGTGATACCCCGCAAGCTACGTAAGCTTTCCATCCGATACATGCATGACTCTGCCTTGGCAGGACACAGCAGTGGGAGCAAAACTTCTGAAAAATTATCCCAAGTTTCTACCTGGCCAGGCATGAGACAGGATGTGCTCCGATATGCTCGTAGCTGCTCGGTGTGCCAGAAGGCAAAACCACGTGGTGGTCAGCCCCCCGGTCTCATGCAACCGATCGTGAGCCAGAGCCCTTGGCAGATTTGTTGCTGTGACGTCATGGGGCCCTTCCCACGTAGTACCCGCGGCAATCAATACTTGTTCGTGGTAACCGATCACTTCACGAAGTCGGTTGAGTTATTCCCTTTGCGGAAGCTAGATTCGCAAAAAATCTGGGAGTGTCTACTCGAGACATTCGTTAGGTTTGGCTTTCCTGCACAGCTTGTAAGTGATAATGCCTCCTATCTTACGAGTAAGGTGTTCGTGGAAGCATGCGCAGTGCTGGGAATTAAGCACAAAAGAACTTCCCCATACCACCAGCAAGCAAACATCACGGAAAGGGTAAATCGGAACCTTAAGATGATGTTAGTGGCCTACACAGAGCGCCACAAGGACTGGGACGCGACACTGCCCCAGCTGGCATTCGCAACCCGTACGACCACTAATCGGTCAACGGGTCTCACTCCTGCCCAATTTAATTTCGGTAAGGAGCTCGCGTTCCCTGCTTTTTAACAGTCTCCTTTCTACAGAGTCTGGGGGAAGGCTTCGCCCCTACGTGAAGTTCGCAGAGGACCTGCGAAAGCGCTTCTCCGATAACCTTCGAGAGGCCCGGGAAAATCTCGACGTCGCCCGAGTACAGCAGGCAGAACACGTACAACCAGGGGCGACGTGACTTGCAGTTCGAGGTGGGAGATTTTGTACTCCGGCGTACTCACCCACTGAGTGACGCCGCTCGAGGCTTCGCAGCCTCCCTCGCCAACAGGTCGGAAGGTCCGTTTCGCGTGCATGAAAAGTGCTCGCCGCTCACTGACAAACTAGTCCACTGTGAGTCTAGTGAGGGAAACCGGACCTGTTCATGTCACCGACCTTAAACGATTTTTTCAAGCAGAAGATGAAGATTCCTCGCAGGACCGGAACGACACTGACGACAGTCCCGTTCCGGAAACCCCCTTGTCTCCACCAAGGCGGCGGTATAACCTGCGACATCGGTGACACGAAAGAGAGGACCCCTTTTTTTTTTTTTCTTCGGCCTCGCCTCTCTCGCATTTTGGGGGTAGTTTTCTACTTCCACGGATCTGCTCCCTTTTCAAGAGAGGGGGGAGAAGATTGTGTGCCCACCTCAGATCCGTTATTTTCAACTTTCTAGAAGGGATGCGAAGATAACGTCGGGCCCAACCCTCAACTGAGTCCCATGTCGTCTGCTTTCTTGTTTTTCTACGAAGATGGCTCGTGGTGAACACGGTCACCACACCCGCCATCGGAACGACACGGCGGCCGGGCTTGTGCTGGACCGGGGCACCAAGGACGTCGGAGCGTCAGGGGCGGCCCAGAAAACCATGGACCGCTACCATCCCCAACAGGACGGAGCGGCAGCTAACTCGGATCAAGGAGGATCACGCGGAGAGCAGCAGCAGCAGCAGCAGCAGCAGCAGCAGCCACCTGCTGGAGCCGACAGAGCAACAAGGTGGCCGCCAGCCGAGCCCTGAGCCAGAACAAGGATCTGGAAAGACAGCGGACGCCGAACGCATCGCGTCCGCCCAGCAGCGCCATCCACCCCCTGACGCCCACGACAACGTCTCCGTCATCGACATGCCGGACGAAGCTTGAGGGGGGGGGGGGGGGGGGAAGTGTGGGCACCCTGGCGGCTCCACAGCCCAGTTGCCCGACTGCGAGGCAAAGGTGCCGAAGTTTTCCCGCGTGGCGGCGACGTCACGCCAGCCACGCGCACATCGCGTGCGCCGCCTTGATAAGGCGCATCAGAGGCGGCGCACGAGGAGTCGCTGCCGGGACTCAGGCGCCGTTGGTAGCAATGTTAATCGTCTTGTCTATGTCTCAATAAATGTAGTTTGTTGTTGGTGAAACCGTTGGCTCCGTGTTATTCCTCCGGGTCGGGTATGCAGCAAGGCAAACCGACCACAAACTGTTAACATTTCTTTCCAAAATGAACAGTACCAGCTGACTGTAGTCGGTAACAGGTTAAGAGTAAAGTGGAAGCTCCTCCCACCTCTTTTCACTTTAAGAGAGCGAACGCTGGAGGAAAGGCCGTCTCCTCTCCAGCCTTTACTCTGCTATAGTGGAAAGAGATGAGAGGAGCTTACACTTTACTCTTAATGGGTCACTTTAGATAGAATGATCTGCTATCAACTCGCAACATTCTTTGGAAAAATAAATTGTAAATGAATATATCATAATGCAAGAACAAACAAAACATCTTGGCTCAATACTAAAATCATTGGATAAATAGTGTTTAAAAAAATAATAGATAAATACAAAAACAATCTAACCAATAGTTTGCGGCAGGTTCAGAAATGCGGCCCAAGGCGCTCCCACAAAGCTCTATGGTCATTATGATTGGTGGTATCCGCCCTTCCACTCACATCCCCTCCTGCGCTCGCCCTGCTAAAGTGGAAAGAGCGGACGGCTTTGTCGGAGGAGCCTATTCTGTGTTTTTATGTTGTAACCAACTATAGTGCTAAACTCTCCCGCCACTTCTTGATCTTCGAAAGTTCTCGAAGGGCTCCTTAGACCTTTGGGTGCACCAGAGCCACCTTCGGTGAAGACCGCCGGAACTTGCCTCCGGGTTCACGCCTACAAGTCGTCTACAAGAGATGGGTTAATGTGTGAGATGGGTTTAGGCACAGGAAATCTTACGACCTCTTAACTTATGCGCCATTAATTAGCGATCCCACCTGTTCAAACCTTTAAGATTAATATTTATTTATTTACTTTTTCATTTATTCAAAACATCTCCAAGTATTGCCCCCGATGTCGAAAACAAGCCTTCGTTGCACATCTCCTGAAGTTGGTCAGTGTCAATGAGTACCGACATAGCATATGTACTTTGACCCACATACCTCAGAACTCAAACACCGCTTTAAGTTAGTTCGAGTTGTACTAGTTGGAGCTTTTACTAGTTATCTTCTTGGTGGAAGCTTGAATCAAGCTCGCAAATCAGCGTTATATTGATTTAGACATAAGTTTCTGGCATGAAATCTTTCTCCTTAATTTTATCGATATTTTATGCTAAAGGTTTCATTGATGTTATCGGATGGAATCATTTTGAAGCACCGTTTATAGTAACTGAAAGTTGATTTAGGAGCAATACAATATACTCGTAGCACGAGCCTATATCTTATTCTAATATATTGCACTACATATATAACGATAACATTACCTAGTGTCCTATCAAATTAAAGGATAATGCCTTTGTCGATTATTCACTCCTTAACTCCTTAGGTTTCTTGCATAGCAGAGAGTTTAATTGCCCTAAACTGTCAACTAGATGTTAGGTCATGATTCAAAGCTCTAGAAACTAGAGCCAGAATGTTGTGACAAGAACCACTCGCGACGTTTTATTTTCATTTTCTTTTTCCTTTGAAGCGCTTCCAAGAGCGTCTCCGGGCACGAGCTCTTGGTATTCACAGAGTTACAAATTTATTTTCCAAATTTTCCAGCTCGTAATAATCTAAATGCCGACTTTTTTAACCCTAGCGTTCCTGATTTTAGTCAACCTTACTGAAATTTAATCCAAGTGGTCATAAATATAATCAAAACACAAATGAATTAAATTCAAAATACTACCAATTTAATCCCAACGCCACCCGTTTTAATCAAGGAGCCACTCAATTTAATCCGTTTGTATCTGCGATAGTGTGCCCTCTGTTGGAAGCTGTAGAATCCCTGCACAAGAGCGGACGCAAAAGACACCGCCAAGGTTGAAACCTTAGAAACTCTACTAATGAAACTTTAATTCTAGCTTATGTAGTTTCAAAATCTAACATACATTATGTGGTGTCGCTTGTTGCATCATTGTGCAGTGTGTCAGACCTTTTTGTCAATGATCACGAGACTTTGAAAAGGGGTCTATTAACAGTGGCTACTGCATATCTGTCAAAACCGCTTTAGGGATCTGAGAAACTTAGAAGTCATAAATGAATTTTAACTGTATATGTGCGTGTCATGATTGGTTTCCCATATTCGAAAATCATGCATTGGCGGTATGTTTGCGCCGTGCCGCGGTTTCATTGTTGGGCTTAAACTGTTCTTCTAAATCGTCTTGCAAAACATTGGTGGTATGCTAGCGCCGTGGCGCAGTGGCATACGCCGAGTGTCCACGGAACGGTCTTTCGATGAAACGTCATTCGACAAGCTGATCGCCACAGGGGTTTTGCACCTTTGGGTCCACAAAAAAGGGTCAATACATCCAGTGCGTACATTGAGCCGTGGAAGAGAGTGAAGGTGACTTGGGGTCGGTAGTCACCGGGTTGTCTCCTTGATAGGCCGGAGAGGGGTTTGGGCGTCTCAGAGATGACCGAGGACCATGCCAAGCCACCCTGCGCATTGGTGTAGCCAGGGGAAAGCCATATGAGGCTTGAAACCCCCTCCCCTCCCCCTCCAAAAATAAATATCCAGTCGTGCTTATGAGCCTCTAGCTTTCAATCCAGCCGACCCTATCAGAGGCGAGATGTTTTGGTGGCGCCCTTGTATGGTTCGATGGTGGAAACAAGTTCGATGGTGTTTGTGATGAGCATGGTGGAAACTTGAGATGATATCGCTCTGAAACCAACACTGTCGCATTGGAGTTCTTACATTCCTCTTATTTCTATCGATGAGAAATTCTTTGCCAACGTCATAATCAGCATTCGGCAACGTTACTAGATTACCTCAATTGTGGAACTCCCACGGAAGGGGGTACTTCCCCTCACTCATTTCAGTTCACCTCCCGTCGTTCGAAGCGCCATCTAGATTTTTGTTTACGAACTGTGTATTCCATACAGTACAATGGAGCACCATCTAGACGCTTCGCTTCGAAACGTCCGTATCCCGTAGAATACACTGCAGTTACCAAAGCAGCCGTCCGGCGCGTCGAACGACGGAAGGCGAGTCGTGGTGAGTGAGGGGGGGGGGGGGGGGGGGAGGGGGGGGGGAAGGGGTACTGCTCGTGCATGCAGCATCTATGAGCAGTTTCGTAACTGAGCTAATCTAATAACGTTGGAATTCGGCAAATCGTGTAAGGCCGACCACAGCGACGCTTTCGATCCCGCACGTCGGCAATAAGCTGTAAGACGGGGAATGCTCTACTCGTCTTTTCTTTGCAGACTGATTGTTTTTTAGCACTGTGCTCTCAAAAGAAGTGTCATTCACGGACCGAAAGAAAACCAGAAAACATCACACGCCACCTGTTAACAGACGGGGGAGAAAAGTGATCGTCTACTACAAACCAACTGCTGCTATTTCACGTTGGAGCCATTGACAACACGCGCTTCTTTTACAAATCTCAAGTTGTGCTGCCGTACACAAGGCTATATTGGCCGGTGGATGAAGGAGTTCTAAAGATAAGCACAGCGGAGGCCGCTATCCTGCCTGTGCACGCTGGTGAAATGTCATCTCCAAAATTATGCCCCATTGCGAACTCGCGAACGGGTCAAAAATGTCTCCTAGGCTAATTACGCGCAAGGTGGGGCATCACGTTCAATGAGTAGCCAAGGACGCTCTCGCTTTCACCTCGACCGAAATCGGACCTCCGGGTTGTGTTTTATAACCTGCTCAATCTTGCTCTAGGGTAAATTTTTCGTACCGTTCCAGAACATAGTTGCGCTTACTCGCTCAGTACTGAACTCACGTTTTAGAATCAGGCTATGGGCTTGAGAGATATAGACAAATCTCACCAGCTGTATTCGCATTCACCTCTAGAACAGCAGTAAAATGAGTCTGGCTCTGCGCGGAAGGTTACAAATTTTCCCCTTCATAAGTGGAATTATGATATCTGTGGGTACACTTTAGATTAGATTTAGGTTTTTCTTTCAAGATGTATCCGTTTCAAACTATAAAAGCATAGTTTCTTCTTTCAGCAACCTATTTTTGAATGAACTACTTTCCACAGCGCATAAACAATGCACAAAACTTCTTTTTTATCTTTTTTTATGTGACGAGTATACACCTTTTTTTTAAAGAAAGGGCTCCTGGCCGGTACCATTTTAAGTGTGAGTGCGTATTGCGCGTGATTTGCTTGTTTTTCGGAGCGACGAACATGCGCGTGCTGGGCTAAGGAGATCGCACGCTGGGCTGAGCACTTGTATATATTGGAATGGTGCATAGTTTTGCTACGCTGCCGCTACCACAATCCAGAACCGTGTATACAGAGTTTGGTCAATGGGAGCGGCGGGCAGAGCCAAGGCGTGCACCAGACGCAGAAAGTGGGCTTGACATGCTCTCTCGGCCAACCAGAAGCCGAAAAGAAACCCCAAGCGGTGGTAGCGAGAAACTGTTTTAATCAAAGGTATATGCTCGTATGTGGTTTTAATAAGCGCGTAAGAGTGAAACGTAGAAACCCTTCATGATTGAAAATAGGGTGCACGTGATGTTTCTATTATGATCAGGCAGAAAAACTTAAGAAACGAATGCGCCGCTCTACTCTGTTTTGCTCGGACAGAGTGTGACTGCTCGGACAGCAAATTCTCGGCCCTCGGCGCTTGGTGTACAGATTATGTCGATCGTTTCGCTAGTCGCACTCTTCCACCACGATTTTGGATAACCGTGACCATATTTTCAGTCACCGAGAGGCACTCCGACGCACTTATTAATTTCGTTTCTCGCGACCATCGCCAGGGTAATTTCTTCGTCTTCTGGTTGGCCACCTTCGAATTTGTGAAAACGCCCTGAACGCCCTAGCCCGCTTTCGGCCAATGGCACCTCCTCATTTGTCCCCTATACTTTCCAACGAATGGCCAAACTCTCTACATACACGGCTCTGCCACAATCTATCGAGGAAATTTATATTTTCTGTAAAGGCTGAACTCCATGGGACGAATATGCTGCGAAACATGGACGAATAGACTACTTCCATAAAGCCCTGCATGCAACACGGCGCGCGTTGCACTCTGGGAACTAGTTGGCCAGGGAGGAGAGTGGCATGGTTTCGGTTTCGATTGACACGTCGACACGAGATTATACACAGAGCGTGGTCCCGAGAGCGTCACTTGTGGTCTCTAAACTAACCTAAATGGCCAGACCTCGAAGCTTTACCACAAGCCCGAGACGTATATCTTGTCTTAACACATGCTTGTTGTATTTTTGTACTTGAGCCTTTCTGTTAGCGTTCCGATCTAGGTATGTGGACGAGCCAGTGCTGGGAATCTCGACGCTGCGAAGCTCGGGGATCTTGCTTGTGTACGAATCAACAAGCTGTAGCAACCAATAAGTATGCATACATCGAGCTCGCGCCTTTACACTATACTTCGTCTCACCTTAGTATGGACTATTGTTAGCCGCGCGTGCTAAAAGCGCGAGCTAGTTGCTTCGAACGAAGCCTCGGCGGCTGCACGAGCGCTCGTACAGCGAGTGCTCCAGTCAAGGCAGTCAAGGTTAGCCGCTCGCGCTAGCACAGCATTCGCGGTTAGTCCATGCTAAGGTGAGACGAAGTATAGTGTTGTTCATCAGGAAGTTTGTTTGTTTCGTGCGTCCACAGACGAAATATTACTTTTTGCAATTACTGTTTTTCTTAATACGCCTGAGTACGCGAGGTAAAACTCGGAGGCGCCATTGAAAAGCTCAATTTTAACACACTTCTTATCTCTTATCTGTACTGACCCGCAGCACTGCACAAAGTGAAGTCCCCACCCGCTTACATTTCCCTAATACTCAACATCGCGTATGCGCATAAAGTTATCCTGCAATCATATAGGCACATTCGCACATACAAACCGTTTTAAGAAAGCAAAAGTCGGACTTTTGTGTGAATAATGTCGCACCGTTCGCCGGAAGTGCGCCGGACGTGCATGAAGCCTTATGCGGTGCGCCAAACAAACGAAATTATTCAAAGCGCGTTTGACGGTTGCTAATGACTATAATATTTGTTATATGTTTGCTTTCTTCCTGCCTGAGTATGCCGAGATAATTTCAGACACACCGTGCAGGCACAGATCTTGGGCGTCAGTAAAAGCTCGTCCAAAAAGGCTTAGCGAGGAGTAGGGGACGCTTGTTAGGGCCTCGGTCGTAGCTAGCCGCAGTGGCGTCACAAGGGGGGGGGCGGACCGCCCCGGGTGCAGCGCTCAGGGGGGTGTCGCGGCCGGCCACGAGAGCGGGGGGGGGGTGGGGGGGGGGAGTCGCGGCGGGCCACGCGAGAGCGGGGGGGGTGGGGGGGAGTCGCGGCGAGCCACGCGAGAACGGGGGGGGGGGGGGGGGGTGTCTGGTCGGGCTACCGCCCCGGGTGCCGCTGACCCTCGTGACGCCACTGGCTAGCCGATCTTAGCGTTAGCGAAAACTTAATCTTCCATCAGCATAAAATTTGAGTGGGAGATATATGATGACACGAGGAAGACATCATAGTAACTTTTCTGCAGTAGTGAGGTCGAATTTATTGCGCTTCCATAAAAGTTCATGCGTCAACGCTCGGCTCAACTTTGATACTCCTGTGAGGATGCGCGGCTTGCTTTTCGCCCCATTAACTAACAAGAAGCGGACGTTTGGCAAACAAAATACGTGTAAGGCTCCAGGTGACCAAATTTCAGTTGTAGTTCACTGGTATTAGACGGGATTATTGAAATTGAACTCAAAGATGCCCTCGTGGGGTGAGGTCACTAATTAGCCACGTCTTACTACGTTTGCATACGTACCCATAATACCCGGTGTTTCGGGAACCAGGGAAAGTGCCCCGGTCATTGTTTTGTATCGCTCGAGAATGAGTGGATAGGCCATATGCGAAATCCTTGCCAGCTATCATCATCATGCCATTAGGAGCCGCCATATTGGGGGGTTTATCACATCTTCCAGTTGTGAACGAGGTGAATCTGCATTTAACTCGGTTTTCATGATATTAGGGCAGTTTATTTGTACACTCAATGGGTTGCTGGTTAGTTTCGGATCAAAGACGAAAAGAAAGACGGCCGCAAAATTCAGGAAAAGGAATTGTCAGCAACGAGGTCGCAAGACTCGTCACTCAAGCAGTGCACTGTGCCATCCAGGTCAATGAACGGTATTTCTCGAAGACGTCCTGTTAAGGTTTCGTACTAGACTTGCAGCAGGTGATCATATTTTAGTTCTACGACTTACACTTTGCCGGGACTATTGTTTTTCGGGCGAAACCGTCGGTACGGGAACCCCCCAATATGGAGGAAATCGATCATTGATCATGAATACACTAGATGGCGCTTCTTTTTGCATATGGTCTATTGTACGTTCGTGACAAGTCAGATAATCGAAAACGCAAGCAGCGCGCTTGGTCGCGGCGTGATAGCATGAGATGAAGCTGCTCAGTCGAAACCGAAACTGAGGGGCCAACTAGTTCCTAGAGTGCACTGCGTGGTAATTTGCCGCGATGGGGCGCGTCGGTTTTGGAACAAGTCCATTTTGCCAGGCGGCTTTTGTTCTGCGCGTGGAATTCGCACAGTGGCTGCTACGTTGCGCGCAAAGCGAGCGTTGGGCGACTTTCTTCAGTTTTTCGTCGCATATTTCACTCCATGGAGTTTAAGTGCGACAAGCAAACACGAGCTCTGCCGCGTGCAGAGCTCGAGACGACACGATTTGCCTCGTGCAATACCGCCTGCCTCCTATGGACGTACCACACAAACGGCGAGATGGATTTCAGTGTTATCAGACGCATTTAGCGGTCACACTCTCAACAACTTGGACTCGAACATGGTTAAAAATCGTGAACAAAGAGACAATGTCCTCGTCTCCTTGTGCGCGATTTTTAATCATGTTCAACGTTTACCAACTCGCCCAGCTTACTACTCTACTACACCTTGGACTCGGTTCGTGCTGAAGAGAGTAGAAGCTTAGAGACGCACACTGTAAAAAATGTGTGTCAAATTACAGGCATTTTTACAGACATTTTTTTGTTGTCATACAGAGAATATCTGTTAATGGTCTTCAACTGAAACCTGTTTAAGAAAAAAACAGAAATTTTCTGTTTTTTCTCATTTCGATAATTAGGTATTTCTCAGCTTCACGAAACGCGGTTCTAGAAACGTATTTAACGCAATGATATTTTGTTTTTGTATTGAAAGAATAAAACTATATTCATGTGTAATTTTAGTGCAAAGATTATCGCGCGCAGTGTCTTCTTCGGTCTTCATTTCGGTGCGGAGCTTATTTTTCTAGAGGGATGCCTGGTAGCGGTTCTTTGTGGACGTTGGTTTTCCCGTTTGGATCATTTCTGACATAAGCTGCACCCGTCATTGTTGTGATCTGCCGTCTTTACGTGCGTAGCCTGTTAACTTTCATATTCAGTAGCGGGTTCCAGTTCAGTGACAGTGTAGTAATTGGCTTTCACTAGATTGCCCTATTGAAAATCGCTCTGAGGGGACTTCAGGAATTTTTTAAGGGGTGTGAAGGGGACTTCAGGAATTCCTGAGATGTTTGAAGTGGGCACCGATATTTCCCGGTGGGTTCGTTGGCCCCATCAGAGATTCTCCTGAAATGTTTGAAGTGCTCTTTACAATTTCTTGAAATGTTTGAAAGCCTGTCAAGAACTTTTCAAATGGGGTCGGGAAAACCTTCAGGCTTCTTCAGACGTCTGTGGGGCCACGGCGTATGTGGAGAAAACACATTTCGCAGAATTAGAACATAGCTGCTTATTGTTCGCGACGGAAAAAAAAGTATTAGGAAAATGCCGATCGTATGTGTGTAGGGTCAGATTTTTATTACTGCTCTTCTATCAAATACGAGTGGGCTCCTTGACCCATCTGTCACTTCCGGGGTGTTCGGTCACCAAGGAGACCACTGAGGGCGACTGCCCCATGTGGAGAATTAACGACCCGCGGGCCGAGTGGTGTTGGCCGAGCGGCGTTTTGAGTCGAACGCAATCCTGTCCGCTCGAGGCGAGATCCGTGCAACAATGAATAATAATAATAAAAAGAACAAGCCGAGAGCAGTGCTTTTCCCTGGAACGGGGACGCGGGAGCGACTCGTTCCGGGAACCGGTTTCTCCACGGGTGACGGTCCCCAAAAAGCAACCCACACTGCGCCTCTCTCCGTCCGGCGATGGGGAGAGGGTGCAGGGACGCGTCTCCAGCGGTCGGCGGGAGAGAGGGGCAAGCCGGGGAAGCCAGTACAGCCAGTATAGCCATTTTCTCCCGGCTCGTGGGTGGTTAGCTTGTTACCGCCGCCGCCGCCGCGGATGTCTGGAGCGGACCGATTTCGTCCAGGAAAATGAGCATGGCTTCGAGGGCTCGCCCCTTGGTCTGTTTTGATCCCTGCAGTTTCTTCCTTCGTCACGCAGGTGAACCACAGTTCGGCGTTGGCCGCCTTCAGCACCGCTCGAGCGCCATCGTGTTCAGCCAGCGCTGGTTCAGCGCATTCAAGGAGATGGTGGCCGGTGTCGGCTTACTCGCTGCAAAACCTGGCAGTCGGGGTCAGCCTCCCACGGCATGTTGTGCCTGCGCACCGGGATTATGGCACTGTGGGGCCTGAGACGGTGGATGACAGCCGCTGTCCGGCTTTGTCTCTTGCGCCTCTTCGTCCGTCCGGCACCAGAATCACCCAGCGAGCGAAAAATACGCCTAAAACGCCGGCGTGACGTCATCATGGACGAAACCGTGACTGTGCTCAGGATTTCTCAATGGTGGCGGGTGCTGCTTGCGAGTTCGTAGTTTTCGCTAAACGTGCTTACTGAGACTGTGTGTGTGTCTGTGAGGTGCACCTGCTCTGTTTTGTTAGCTGAACTACCGTACATCAGGAATATACCCAGCGGCATTGTGAGTACTTTGAAATATATTTTTTCTTTGTGATAAAGAAGTCAGTTGTCCCTATTTGATATGATCTCTTTCGTCTACAGCTCCTTGCACCGGGTTTGAACAAACATTCCTTTTTATCGCCTTTTTGAGTTATAATATGCATGTAATATTAAATGTCTACAATAAATTTTCAATAATGTTTTGAACTGCATTTTTGTCTATGGTTCACACTCATTTGGGCTTCTAAAGGGTTGATGGACTAAAGCAGTGGTTCTCAAATGGGGGTCCGCGGACCCTTTGGGGTCCGCGAGGGCCTTTAAGGGGTCCGCGAACCCCTGCCTCATCAGACAAGCCCGGCAATAAAAGTTGTCTTTTTTCAGATTGAGCAGAAACGTTTCAATTTCTGGGCGAGTTTTCTGGAGCGTATATCGACGAGAGAAGTCTACTTCACACTAGCCCTCTGTTATCTCCACTTATTAAATCATTACCATAGTTAACCTATACATTTCCCTTCACCTCACAACGAACGAGGTCCTCCATCATCCCCGCCGATCCAAGGGGGGCCCGCGAAGCATCATTCGTTGAGAACCACTGGGCTAAAGGGTCTGACGGGTTGAAGGGCTGTGGGGCTAAAGGGTTTTTCTATGGGGTATCCCTGAAGGGGTTTTCTGTATGTTATTTGTGAAGGGTTTTGAAGGCCTGTGAGGTCCCATATTTCTTCAAGGCTGATGGGCCCTTCAGAACTATTTTCAATAGGGTGTTGCATCGTCACGAACGATATTTGTGCTGTTATAAGTGCCAGCCCGTGCCCGAACTGTCGCCTCTTTCGCTGTTCATGTTCTTCAGTTTTAATGTTCTGCTATATGATTCATTAAACCTAAACCTAAAAGTCAATCACCTCTTCTTCGTCTCTCGTCAGGGCACGCCATAGCCTGGCCACATTACCGGCCCTTCCTAGATGTCTCCTGTCGCCAATTAGCAGCCTGATCGTCGAACTATCAACATCATCTCCTCTCCATCAGAGAATCACTACATTTTTGTGCGTCAGCTAGCAACCTTTTGTTGTCAACAGAAAACTGAAAAATTTTAAATAATTAACAATAAATAAATAATAAAATATTAAAATAATTTGAGAAGGTGGGAATATGTTCCCCTAATTCAGTACACACACACACACACACACACATTTATATATATATATATATATATATATATATAGCATGGTTCAAGTCACCAGGCTCGATCTAAAATGGACCGTAAAAATCGACGCCTGCACGTAACCGCCTAAACTTTTCGTCAAAGGTGTATTTCACAGGTCTTGCGTTATTTTTTACAGAAAGAGAGCTACGCTTTGTAATTTTACAAGACAAAACCGACCTGTGAATCACACCTTTGGCGAAAAGTTTAGATGGCTACTTGCAGGCGTCGATTTTTACGGTCCATTTTAGATCGAGCCTGGTGACTTGAACCACCCTATATACATATATATATATATATATATATATATATATAACGGGCATGGTGGCGGGAGGCCGAAGGCGTGGGTATATAACTGGGAAGAAAAAAACCCTCGGTGAAAACAGCAACAACGGACGATTTAATCTATATATATATTTATATCTATATATTTAATCTATATATATATATATATATATATATATATATATATATATATATATATATATATATATATATATATATATATATATATATATACATATATATATATATATATATAGACATGATGATTGAAGCTTGTGGGCCGGTGATTATTGAAATACACAAGAAAGATCCATGGACTGAACAAGAACAGGGAAAGGTTTATTGACGTTTCGAGAGGAGGCCTCTCTTCTTCAGAATGACGATTGAGGGAACTCGACGCGATTTTTCTGTAGTCCCGCAAAGTAAACAATAACAGCAAAAACATAAAAAAGGCGAGGAGGAGGGTTGGTTCAGTTATCCAATTAGCCGAGAGGCCAAACCAGCGTCGAGTCCGACGAAGACGGCCTGACCCCTAACCCCCGGGGCGCTCCGCGGTCGGGGCGGCGGAAGAGACACGGGAAGGACACATTCCCCACACAGAAAACAAGAATCCCGCGACTTTAAAAAGAAAAAAATGGTTTTGAAGGCGGTATAAACAGGAATCAAACAAACCAGCAATGGAACAAACAAGGGTAAAAAGGGGGGGGGGGGGGATGCAACAACAACGCCAAAAAAAGTTACTGGGGAATTTTTGTTGGAAATGTGGGAATGTGGGAGTTGCTCGTCGACTCTTAACTGTAAATGTGACTCCAATTTAATTCTTGTGTTCGCTTTTATATTTAGACGTCAATGACTTGAAGTGGTGTTAGTATAACGGGAACTTCGTTAATCCCTCTTCGCAGTGTGTTGAACTCACGAATTAGGAATGATTCCTTCTGTTCCCGCTCGCGATGTGAACCAAATCCGGATTCTAAAAATGTGACAGTTAACTTCTCAAATGAGTGGTCTTTTAGTTTCAGGTGTTTTGAGAGTGGCAGAGTGGGTTTTTTTTCGGTGTCAGATCTATGATTATTGAACCTCATCCGGAATGGAGATTTTGTTTGGCCCACGTACTGCATGTGACATTCCCCACACTCCAGTAAATATACAACGTTGGCGGTAGAGCAGTGTAGATCACCCCGAATTCGGAAGGTGAAGTTTGATCCCGTGCTTCTAGCTGTCAGGGTGGGGGAGACGTGTGGGCAAACCTCACACCGCGGAGTCAAGCATGGTCGGCTCCCAATGTTCTCCACCGGGGTGGTCCTGGCCCTCACAATCATATCTTTTAGGTTTCTAGGACGTCTGAATACAGCGCGTGGTGGGGAAGGAATTATATTGCTCAGCCTTTCGCTTTGTTGGATTATATTAAAATGTCTTTTTAGAATGTTGTTAATGTTAGGCGTGTTGTTTGAATATGTTAAAACTAAGTTATTTTTACGATTCTCCCTTCGGTCCGGTGGCCTGCCAGTTAGCAGTTTATCGCGGTCTAGTGCCCTGGCTCTCTCGATTGCGCTGTCAACGACGGGTGGTGGATGATTTTGCTCGATAAGGGCGCTCCGAAGGTAGGCTGCATTGGTGTTAAAGTCACCCTCGTCCGAGCATATCCGTCGGAATCTGTGTGCCTGACCATACGGAATACTAGTTTTACAGTGGCGGGGGTGGCAGCTGTTGTAATGCAAATATTTCAAGCTGTCTGTAGGTTTCCTGTAGAGTTTTGTTTTTAAACTCTCTCCCACCACTAGAACCGTGACGTCAAGAAAGTTAACCTCGGCGTACGTATGCGTAAATTTAATATCGGGGTGTGCCGAATTAAAGTCTCCGATAAACTCCAAAAGCTGGTCCTCCGTGTGTTCCCATATTAGAAAAATGGCGTCAATGTATCGCCTGTAAAAGAGGGGTCGCAGAGGTCTGTCCGAAAGAAATGTTTTTTCTAGTCTATTCATAAAGATGTTTGCGTAGTTGGGAGACATTCTAGTGCCCATTGCGGTTCCCCTGACTTGCAGGAAAAAGTTGTCGTTAAATTCCAAGCTGTTTAGTTCCAATACGAGGCGGGTAAGTGTTGCCAGAGTGCCACAGTCGGGGAGGTCTTGGCGCCTTACGCTCTCGTACGCATCAATCAGCGAGGCAATTCCGTCGTCGTGGGGGATATTTGTGTAAAGTGAAGAGACGTCTAATGTTACCAGGAAAGAGCCCATTGGAACTACAACCATTGAGATTTGGGAGAGAAAATGGTTAGTGTCCTTTACAAAAGAATCAAATGTCGGTGAAATTCCACTAATAGGGCGGTCTATGAAACTTGAGATAGGTTCAGTTAGTGTACACGTGCCAGATATGATGGGGCGCCCCGGGTTCCCCGCTTTATGTATTTTTGGAAGCATATAGAAACGCCCTACCTTAGGATATTTTGGTTTGAGAGAATAAAAAATTGCCGTGGATATTTTGCCTCTATCTTTCAGGTCGGTGAGTGCGCTCAGAACAATGCAGGAATGTGCTTTAGTAGGATCATGTTCGAGTGCCTGATAAAATGACGTGTTTCGCAATTGGCGATGGCCTTCATCTAAGTAATTATCGGTGTTCATTACTACAATGGCCCCTCCCTTGTATTCGCGGGTTCTAATTTTCGCGAATCAAGTGTAGCTTCCATAGCGTTCACATATTGCCCGAATTGTTTGCAGGATGTATTTTTCGCGAATTGTAGGCGATATATATATATATATATATATATATATATATATATATATATATATATATATATATATATATATATATAGGTGGAGCAGAGTAGTTTGAGAACAATGGACCGGGAAAATGTAATAAGTCAGAGATCCGTACTTGCGGAGTTGCTATGCTAGGAGTTTATTGTATGTATTACGACAGTTTCGCCGAGAGGCTCGGCTTCGTCAGGAGATGGCCATCTCCTGACGAAGCCGAGCATCTCGGCGCAACTGTCGTAATACATACAATAAACTCCTAGCATAGCAACTCCGCAAGTACGGATCTCTGACTTATATATATATATATATATGTATATATATATATATATATATATATATATCGGGTGTTCATTTTTAATTTGAACAGATTTATTACAAAAAAATCCGTAAAAGATGCACTAGTACGGTTTGTTCAAGTGAGTTATACGGCTAGAGGGACATTATGTGGGTGGCTAATCCTTGCGAGAAGTTGGCTAATTACTTAAAATTCGTTAATTAACTTTTTAATTAATGAAAATAGACATATGGTTCCAATTAGAAATTTGCTCAGCGTCGTCAAAAACCCCTAAATCAGTCATTTTCAGAAAAACTTTGAGCGCGTGAGAAGCGTAGTAGTGAACTGAAGTTACCGCTCGTGGAGCAGGTACAAAGCTAGAGGTTGCGATAAGGCGCCCGTGCGATTTTTCCGCCTCTTATCTAGCCCCAGCCTTGTACCTGCTCCACGAGTGGTAACTTTAGTGCACTACTACGCTTCTCACGCGCTCAAAGTGTTTCTGAAAATGACTGAATTAGGGGTTTTCGATGACGCTGAGCAAGTTTCTAATTGGAACCATATGTCTCTTCTCATTAATTAAAAAGTTAATTAAGAAATTTTAATTAATTAGCCAACTTTTCGCAAGGATTAGCCACCCACATAATGTCCCCCTAGCTGTATAACTCACTTGAACAAACCGTACTAGTGCATCTTTTACGGATTTTGTGTAATAAATCTGTTCGAATTAAAAATGAACACCCGGTATATATATATATATATATATATATATATATATATATATATATATATCGGCTATGCTAGTTTTTTTTTTAAAATCTAATTGTAACCCAATACGTTTTTTTTTACATAAGTGGTTGATATTTAATTTAGGCGCTTCTAAAGTGGAGCGAGTGGGGCGACTCATCGGTCACGCGACCAACATGGGAATGCGTGCCGCCTGCGTTTGCACGCTACAATTAAGTCATCTATTCTCAAGCACTGAATTTAAGGAGAAAAATAATGAATTGAACAACACAGGACAAAGAATTATGTTACCTTTAGCCGATTACTGACTGGGAATGCAGACATTGTAACTTGTGTTGCTATTACACGCGCGAAACGAGAATGGGGCAACATAGCTTGAGTAAGCTTATCACTGCGTGAATGTGAAACCGAAACTGATCGGAAGCATGCCGTGCGGTGTTACTTTAGACCAGTGGTTCTCAGCCATTGATGTTTCGCGGACCCATTGTGGATCGATAGGGATGATGTAGGATCCCGTGAGTGGTGAGGGGAAGGGAAAATATTGGCTAATTATTATAAAAATGTAATAAATGGATATAGCTGAGTGCTAGTGTGAAGTAGACTTTTCCTATTGACATATACACTAAACACGCACCCGAAAATTGTAACGTTTCCTCACAATCTAAGAAAAAAAAAACTTTATTTGCCGGGCTTGACTGAGGAGGATGGGCTTCGCGGACCCCTAGAATGCCTTCACCGACACCAAAGGGTCCGCGGACCCCCATTTGAGAACCACTGCTTTAGCCGATTACGTTCATATCCTGTTGCCCTTCGAAGCGCTAGATTAAGAGAGGTGTCTAACCTGCCAATTTAAATACACAGGGGACTTGTATACCAATAATACTTGCGAATACGTTTTGTATTCATCATGTAAACAGTGGCACTCACTTGCCGAATGGTTCTTCGAAAATGGTAGTGCATATATACGAATCGGGTCGGTGGGGTCTGGAGAGTCGCGGAGGTGTAGTAATGGAGTGTGGTAATGTGCCTGTAACAGTGTTCTGTATTTGTTGGTGTTCGTGCTTTGTGTGTGCTGGTGTATATGAGCAATTGATATGAGTGGTTGTCCCGTAAAATCTGAAATTAAACGACATCTTTTAGCGCATCTAGCGGTCACTACTACACTTCCTGGTGACGCAAGTTGCAACCTAATTCAATAAGCTAAGTTTTGAGCAGCTTGCCAGCCGCCCTGTTTCTTTTGCGGACACTTCTTATTTGACACAAATAGTATGTTAAATAACAGAAAAAATAAAAACAGAGAACAGAGCTTTACAGAACTTTTACACAACTTGTTTTAGTGTACATGAAACAGTGATACGCAATTATGGCAGCAGCGCTGTTAGATGCAGAAAACGACGTACTGCTTTCTACTAAAAGAAAGGCAATTTTCGAATATGTGGATGCAAAACAAAGGACGTGGAATCCAAAACCACTTGTATAGGAGCGGTTTGAGGATGGCATTGATGAATATTGAAAACTCTTTCAGTTGTCTCGGGCCACGTGGAGGGCATGACGTCAACCACGTAGTTTTCCCAGGCCATCGTCCTGTGTCGCTCGCCTCTTTTTCATCTCCCTCGCCAATTTCTCTTTCAAACATAATCAACACGTGTCCACCGAATGGTTCATGGTTTCGCCTACGGACTTAGTTGCACCAGGTTCTACCGTGGTTCTGTTCATGATCACGGCAGCTGACTGCGCCTGCTGCCTTTTATTTGGTCGTGTAGCAATACATTCAAGAAACTGTGTGTTTGTACACTCTAATCCCATCGTTCCAGTGGATACCAGCGTCCTAACGATGTGTGTACTTTCACGCAGCTTGATAAACGTGTTTTGCAACAAAAGAAATTTAAATACTGACGAACTTTGACAGCGATTATATTGTGTACGCCTGTGTCAAATATTTTGGAAAGCGTTCACAGAATCGAGTTCACAATACGGTAGGAGTGTTCTAGGTATGCATCGCAACCAACATTGAACCATGCAGTTAAGTTTGACTAGGGTGTTGTATGAAGATGTATCATGACCAGAGTTCATTCAACTCATTTTGACTTGGCAGGGGCGCACCTGTGCCAGCGTTGGATCAACTCAATTTTACCTGGCATGGTCACACCTGTGACGACTGTCGAAGTCATCAAATCTGAGGCGAACGAAACTCCACTTGGATGACGTCCACTCAATTTTGCAACAAATGGCCGAAATCCAACATTTGACCAGCTCGGTGGCTCTCGGAAATCTAAGAAAACTATATATATAGGTCACGTTAGAGCGAAGGTCAGGACGTAATCAAACAGGGGCGAGCCGGTGAACGAAACCCGCCGCGGGAGGATTTCTGCAGCAGTTCACACTGCAAAGCCCCATCTTGGTCACGGCAATGCCACAACGAAACCTGCCTCTCTACCAAAACGCTTTCAACCCATAAAAAAAAAAAAAACACTGCAACTCACGAGCGAGGAAAACGTTGTAGTTTACATGAATTTCAGGCAGTATAGATTGGTATAATCTGCTTGTTATAAACTTAGAAATTTAAAGTATTACAAACAGTGTTGCCAATGTGGTCGTTTTCTTCCTAAATTTAGCGGTGAAACCCTTGGCATTCAAGACGCTAGTACGCTATTTTGTTCTTTATAGGCTGCACATTTGAGGGTGTCATGCAAATGCTTGACATGCCTTACTTTGGCTTGTGCTAGACAGATCATAACAACTAAGAGTGAACAAAATTTGATCAGTGAATTGGATACAAGTGCTGCGTCAGCGTTTCTCTGATACTCCCGTCTTATAATTCCGTTGGAACACAATCGATCCTCAAGACCTTCGATGCGATAAATTTTATGAAGAGTTTTATTTTGGTTTTCCTCCTGCGCGCTTCGTACAGACGCGTAGTTTGTAAGAACCGTTGAAATTGATTCGAATAAAAAAAATGTGCACGGCGAAAAACATCATTACTTTTGTGCACCTGCTGTTGACTTAAAAACCGCCATTGCATACCTGAGGTTAGAAAATTGCAAACATTAAATAAGAATGCTGAAAACGTGAGCAATTGCTGCAGGTGCTTGACTGATCTTAATGTGCGTGCAAAGTGGCCTTTGTTGTCAATTTCTCTAATTACTGTTGCAGACGCCAGAACTTGTCATCGCGGCGGAAGGCACATTCGCCTTCTTGCGCGCAGAGAAGTTGAAGCTAGAAAAGAGTTAATCAGGACTACTGCATGGTTGATATAAGCCAGGGGTTCTCAAACGGCGGTCCGAGGACCATTTCTGGTCACTGAAGGCTTTCTTGGGGTTCCTGAAGCCTTAGACCAACAGACGAGTGTTAAATTAATTACGTTCTTTATTGCTACGGAACGGGCAAGACCGGTAAGGCGCCCAGATCAGTTCCAATGGCTTGCTGCCTCGCGCATGCCCTTGCTCGAGAGCATGGCTCGCGCTGCCCGGTTTGTGTGGGCGGCAGCTTGGTTGCTTGGTACGCAACACATCTTCCCCCTTAGATGGAGTCTCCATATCTTGAAGGTGGGCGCCTAGCCGGAGAGCTGGTGCGCCGATCAACTTGGACGGGAACATCCGGTGCAGCTCCTCCTGGAGACTGTACTGGTAGAAACGGAGGCAGCTCTTCAGCAGCAACGGTTGAATGCTGTGCCGGTAGTCTTGCAGGCGGCTCCTCAGCAGCAACAGTCGGAGTGGCAGGACTGGCCTCAGCTGCTGCTGCTGTGAACCACGCTGCTGGTGGGATCGTTTCGCATAAGCCTCTTGCCAAGAGACTATGGGGCCCGGATGTTTGAGGCGTAACTCCAGATAGTCGTCTTCGAATGTGGTCGACGTGTCTGCGGATTTCTCTAAACGCCGTTTGGAGAAGCCAAGATCGAAGACCGAGCTGCTTGAGTAGTGTTCCTTCTAGCCACCTCGGTTTTTCGCGAAAATTTAAAGCAAACACAGGTTGCCCGTCAACAAAGCGGCGTGAAGGGGTCGTCACCTCTCTTCCTTCCTCGCCTTCTCTTTTGTTGCATGTTTCTGGTTCTGGTGTAACTCGGCTTATGTTTGATGCCAGTTCACGGCCGAACATTAGCAACGCGGGTGTTTTCCCGGTGGAGGATGTGACAGTGGTGTGCTGCTTGTAGAGGAATCTTGCCAGTCTTACTAACAAGCTACCGACTTTGTTTTTTTGAAGTGCTTGCTTCAATTCAAAGACCATCCGCTCCGCCTGGCCGCTGGTAGCCGGATGGTATGGTGCGCTTGTCACAGGCTCCACACTGTTTCGTTGGTAGAAATCGAGTACCTCCCTTGACACAAACACGCTCCCATTGTCCGACACCACGTTCCGTGGCAATCCGTATGTCGCGAAGATAGCACGCAGTTCTCTAATAACAGCTGTGGACGTAGCTGTGGTCATCGCTCTCACCTCAAGCCATTTTGTGTACGAGTCCACAACTACGAGGAACATGTGTCCTTCCATCAGGCCGGCAAAATCAAGGTGTATGGTGTGCCATGGTTGAGATGCATGTTCCCAGTTTGGCACAGCGGCTCTCATCGGAATACGCCTGGATTCCTGGCAGATTCGGCATGCTTCGACTGCATGTTCAATGTCCCTATCGATAGCGCGCCACCATAAGTAGCTCCTGGCTGAAGTCTTCATCGAAACGATGCCCTTGTGTCCAGCATGGAGCAAATCCATTGCTTCGGTACGTGCCTGTGTGGGAATGTCCACCCTCGAGCCCCAAATAACGCATCCTCGTTGAGTCGACAGCTCTGTCACTTTCTTCTTGTAGGGAGCCAACTCTTCACCCCTGAGGCGGGCAAGTGTTCCTTGTTGCAACGCCTTGAAGATATGAGACAAGGTGGGGTCTTGAAGTGTCATTTCTGCGATTCTTTTCGCCGTGAGCGGCAAGACCGGCAGCGCCTCGATCATCAGTACGTCTACGGGCGGACAGGGTTCGTCCTCACTATCATGTAAGGGAAGGCGACTTAACGCGTCGGCGTTCTGGTGTCTCTTTCCCGGCCGATACACTAGCTCATAGTCGTAAGCTGCCAGCTTGACACACCATCGCATCATGCGTGGAGACAGCACTTGATGTACTGGCTTCTGTGGTCCCAGGATGCCGAGGAGTGGTTGATGATCCGTGACGATGATTATGTGTCGTCCGGCAATGTACTGATGAAAATGGATTGCTCCGTAGATAATGGCGAGGCCCTCCTTATCCAGCTGCGAGTAGTTCCTCTCAGCGTCTCCCAAAGTCCTTGAAGCAAACGCTATTGGAGCTTCTCGCCCTGCGCTATCAACCTGTGCCAAAACGGCACCAACACCGTACGGTGAGGCATCACAGGAGAGTAGAAGAGGTCTAGACTCATCATAATGGATCAAGGTGGTCCGCTGCAAGATGAGTTCCTTGAGCTTTCTGAATGCGGTCTTGTGAGGAGCCTCCCAGCTCCACGGCCTGTTCTTCTCTCGAAGGGTATACAGGTCTTTCGCTACTGTTGCTCGGTTTTCCAGAAACCTGTCATAGAAGGCGAGCATCCCGAGAAAAGACTGGAGCGTCGTCTTTGAAGTCGGTTCTGGCAGATCACGAATCGCCTTCAACTTGTCATTCGTTGGATGGATGCCTGCTGAGTTGATCTTGAAACCGAGGAAGGACACTTCCGGGACTCCAAAGAAACATTTTTTTTCTGTTGGCACGAAGACCAATATCTTCAAGTCTTGAGAGGACGATGTCTAGTCGATGATTGTGCTCCTCCTGTGTGGACCCAGCGACGATGATATCATCCAGGTATGCACTGATACCTGATATCCCCGCAAGAGTCGTGTCCATGCACCTTTGGAATATTGCTGGAGCCGCGGAAACACCGAAGGGCAGTCGGTTGACACGGTAAAGCCCCTTGACTGTGTTAATAGTCAGAGTCTTGGCTGTAGAGTCAGTGACCTTGAGTTGTTGATATGCTTGTGTCAGGTCTATTGTTGAAAACATTCTTCCGCCGTGTAGTTTCGCCAAGACCTCTGTGACAGTCGGCAACGGGTAAGATGCTGCTTGGGCTACAGCGTTCACAGTGCTGCGGTAATCGCCACAGAGTCGAATACTACCGTCTTTTGTGCGCACGACGACGACCGGAGTTGCCCATTCCGAATGTTGTGCGGGCTCAATCACCTCCTGGTCCGTCAGACGTTGTAGTTCCGCTTCAACGGCTGGCCGGAGTGCGAATGGCACCGTTCGTGATTTCAGGAACTTAGGTTGTGCTCTTTCGTGCAACTCTAGTGTGACCGCTGGTCCCTTGAAGCCATTTAGGTTGCCATCAAACACTGCTGAGTGACGTTCAAGTATGACTACCAGGCTCTGTTCGTGAAGTACTTGGTGAATGCCGCTGAGGCTAATGCCTAGTGGGGCAAACCAATTACGACCAAGGAGGTTGCATCCTGGGCCGCTCATTATCAATAGAGGAAGTTTTTCACTGCGCTGCTTGAAGCGCACGCTGACGTTAACCGTCCCCAGTGGCTGCAACCCTTCTCCTGACCATGTTCGCAGCGCAATGCTGGCGGGGTGAAGCCGTGGCAGGTCATGGGGCCATGATTCCCGATACGTGTCTTCATTGATGATGGAATAGGCTGCCCCTGAATCCACATCGAATTGCAGTGGCACGCCTTGTACGTCCAACGATACCATATGTTTCTGGGGTGCTCTCCTCACCCCTGTTATTGCATTTAGGTCATGCTAAATGCTTTCTTCCGTAATCGCGACATCGCGTGGCTCTTCTGAGGAGTCGAAAACGTGCAATCGTCTAGTTGCCTTCAATAAGCTGCTGCTATTTTTCTTCTTGAAGCAGGCTTTTTCAACGTGACCAACTTTCTTGCAAAACCTGCACCTCGAGGTGCGTGACTAGCACGTTTCGGGATTGTGGAGTTCTTCGCAGCGGTAACAGGGTTTGCGCTGCTCTGGTGGAGCTGTTTGTGCGCGGGCGGTCTTGTTGACTTTGCTCAAGTCAGCTTTGATTTTCTTTTGATAGTCTTTCGCGTTGTCCGCCCGCACAGCGATAACGAATGCCTTGATGAACGTGAGGTCTTTTTCGGCAAACAATCTTTAATGCAGAGTGTCGTCTTGCAGTCCGCCGACGAAACGATCACGTAGCATTATGTCGATGGGCAACATCGTTGATCTCAGGTCGGGCCGAACGGTAGGAGTTGCAGTCACACTCACCGCTGTGGATTCGGACGTTGGAACCGTAGGAGGCTGGGCCGAAGGCAGGCCCGGTGACGTGCCGAAGTTGCAATCTGCCGCGAGAGCTTTTTACGCTGCGACGTAGGCGGCTACTGTTTCGTGCGGCAGTTGGTCCCGACGCTGAAACTTGCAGCGACTGAACAGCTCCGACGTGCGGGGATCGTAGTGGGCACGCAGCAGACTAACGATTTCTTGAAATGAGTGGTCGCTCGGTGTCCCCGGTGCCACTAATGCCTTGACGGTTTCGAATGTGTTCGGTCCACATAGGGTCAGCAAGATAGCGCGCTTCTTGCCGCCGTCGGCGATACCGTTGGCTTGGAAGTAGAAATCCAGTCGCTCTGCCCAGGACGACCATCCCTTGCCGGAGAATTCCTCCACGGAGCCGTGAGTCGCCATGCTTCCCTGGATTTACCGTCGTAGAGTTTGTGCCGTTTCCTCGTCGCCAATTGTTAAATTCATTACGTTCTTTATTGCTACGGAACGGGCAGGACCGGTATGGCGCCCAGATCAGTTCCAATGGCTTGCTGCCTCGCGCATGCCCTTGCTCGAGAGCATGGCTCGCGCTGCTCGGTTTGTGTGGGCGGCAGCTTGGTTCCTTGGTACGCAACAACGAGCCGAGCACTAAACTTGTTTTATTAAAACAGGCTGCCTCACAAAACTAAATAGATCCGACCCCCTTCTCTTGACCTTTGGGATGGTGCACAACACAATGCTCACCCCCTACAAGACGGCCCGAAGTTTGGCCACTCCCGACTCTGTTTTCTTCCCAATATGACATTCCTTCAACTTAAATTTGTCGGAAATAGCTAGAATAATATTGAGGCGAACGAAGATGGAAGGGAGATGAGGTAGGCCTTCAGGTACGACGGGATGGATGTCAACCAGGAGATTTTATTTCATTTATTTCACTCTTAAATGCCCACAGGGGACTTTACATAAGGGGGACAAATTTAAGCACTCAAAGTAACACAACATACAAAAAGGACTGGGATGTTTGGGAACACGTGCGAACAGGACGATAGATGGTGACGAGAGAGGAAATAGCAGATCTGAAGTTATTGCACACACAACAGGTTCCGGGAGGTTGTTCCAACCAGTCATAGCCAATTGTAAGGAAGAATATTTAAATAGGTTAGTCCTAGGTGTAGTCAGTTGCATTTTGAGCAGATGGTCGATGCGGGGGGAGATGTGGGTGGCCGGTGGGCAGTATTCATCTTTTTTAAAAGGAAAATTATAATACATTTTGTGCAGGTGGGTAAGACGTGATACTTTTCTCCAGTGCTTTAAGAGAGGGTGGTTTAATTTAGCTTTCATTGCGGTACCACTTGTAGGCGGATAACTGTGGAGAATGAAACGCGTAACCCAGTTCTGTACAGCTTCCAATCTTTCTTATAGACACAACTGATGGGGGTTCCAGACAATGGATGCATACTCGAGTTGAGGATGGATTAGAGAATTATATGCGATGAGTTTTGCTTCCTGCATGGCCTTATAGATATGGCGCTTTAAAAATCCCAAACTTCTGTTTGGATTCGCAGATAGGTAATTTATATGAGGCTCCCAAAACAAGTTATAGTTAAATTTGATGTCAAGAGACTTGAAGGATGTTACGGCTTCAATTGTTATGGTAGAAAGTGAATAGTCAATCTGAGTAATGTTTTTGTTTGTAGTGAAGTTAAGAAATTTAATTTTGTCAACATTGATCTCCATTTGCCATTCTCGGCATCATGCTTGAATATGTGACAAGTCATTTTGCCAAAGGGTACAGTCGGTTACACTCATTATTTTTCTATAAACCACGCAGTCGTCCCCGCATAATCTAATAGTGGAATTCAGAAGATCCGGAAGGTCATTTATGTAAATTAAAAACAACAATGGAAGCAACATGGTTCCCTGCGGTACTCCCGATCTACGGGACGGGAGCACACCACCCTTTTTCATGGGATGTCATCTATTACAGCGTAGCCTCGGGGTGACGAGTGGGGTACAGAATGGGACGTTGAGCTAGGGTTTTTTACGGGTGCATACAGCCCCGAGGAGAGCATCTGTCTGCCGAGGGAAGAGCCATGGGAGTTCCGCCATCGTTCTGCCAAGGGCAGAAGAATATCGGAGGTGCTTGATTAGGAGCAGCTCTTTCTGCTTACGGACCCTGAGACGCCAACACGAACCGGGACGAGCACGTACCGGGACACTTGCCCTAAACTGACGATGGTGAGCGGCATCCGAAATCAAAGATTGGTGAACGGAAGGGTAACACTCGGACGCGATCATTACCTTCTGTGTACGAGCTGGAGACCGGAGATTTCGACAGGAAAAATATAGGTAAAGCAAGGACTGTACAGTGGCACGGGCGGCGCGAGCTATGAGGGCGAAGCGTTGTGACCATTGACATTATCGAGGTATGAACAGAGGAATTAGTCCGAAGCCTCGAGCGGTATACAGCGGTGGTAGACACAACTGAGGAAAATCCGGGAGTGGACTCACATCTACTGCACATGTGGAAGGCGCGAAGGTCTATAACGAAGATGTGGAAAAGACAAAGAAAAAACAGAAAGCTCAGGAAGAAAATTGTGAAACTGGTTTTCTCTGTGTGAAGGGTTGTGATGCAGCCTACGTCTGGCATGAATATGGAAACTTATTGGGACCTTGGTGGATCCGGAGGGGACAAGAACGGTGACACAGAAGAAGGTCACTTCCCTCATGCAGAAGGAGGAAGTTGAAGACAACAAAGAAACGGAGCGCCTGGCCGGGAAATACCTGTGCCGAGACATCCCGGTTGAACAACCAGATTATCAGGGAGAACCGAACTAGACAATAATGCTGGGGAAGCTCGAGGCCACACTGGCAGCGATGAAGAGGTATCCGGCTCCGGGGCCGGGTAAGATCACAGTGAGGCAGTTATACACCTGGATGAATGATCGTTAAGCCCATCTTAAGCCCATAACAAGGATTAATGATCGTTGCAGGAGCTGATGCGCCACTTCCATGAGAAATATTGGAGGAAAAGCACCACCCCGGTGAGCTGGAAGAAAGCTGAAGTAAGATTTATTCCAAAATCCGAAAAAATGACCACATCTCCACGTGGTGAATGATGTTGATTGGGGCGAAGCTCTGGTGGTGCTGATGATACTGATTTTATTGTTCATAGGTAGTGCTGATGGTGCTGATTTTTTTTTATTGCTCATAGGTAGTGCTGAGTTCCGGGTTGCGTTTCGACTTCATTATTACTGCTTTATGGTCGGTGAAATGCAGAGCCAGTGGTTCTTCTAGCGGATCAGCTTGGATCCGCTAGAAGCCGTGGGAACGCATCTCCACCGCTTAAGTTAACGGTCCATGTCAGAAAGAGAATGTGTGGTAAGGAACGTGGTTGTATACGCATTTGAGCATTTGACCGCAGCGCCCTCTCGTCTATAAACGTTGAGCCAATGCATGCAAAGTTTAACGCGATTATATACGCATTTGACCGCAGCGCCCTCTCCTGCATAGACGTTGAGCGGCTACATGCGACGTTTCATCCATTACAGACACCCCAGCTCTTGAGTTACTACCACATCTCAGGGCCCCCTACTCGTCCCGCAGTCGTGGCCGAGTGGTTAAGGCGATGGACTAGAAATCCATTGGGGTCTCCCAGCACAGGTCCGAATCCTCTCGACTGCGCAAACATTTTTTTTTTCTTTTTATGTGAGCACGGACGGACGGATGGACGGACGGACGGACGGACAAGGCTAGACCCTAAGAAGCTTCGCCCCTAAAAAAAAGTTAAGTCTGGGGAACATCAGACAAATTTGTTTGACATCATGCCTGGGGAAGCCAATTAAACGGATAATCAGTGCGAGGACAACCAAACATATTGAAGACATTTTATTACTGACTCATACACAGTTTGAATTCCGCCCGCACATGTCGATGCAAGATGTGTTGTTGTGGGTACATAGAGCTTACTTTAAAGCTCGGCGCGAGCGCAAGCAATGTGCTTTTTTAGAAGAGGGGAAGGAACGCCAACCAAAAATAAAAAGGAGCCCAACGTTTCGAAACCTGCTTGGTTTCTTCTTCAGGGGCGACTATGTGCGCGAGGAGCAAGTGGTCTTCTTTTACGGCGGTGGACGTGAGGTTTTCGCGATCGTAATGTGGCTGAGCCCGCTGACGTAGGCGGAGGGTAGAGCGCCAAGCGACCGATTGATGTTTTGCGGTGTGGTTTGGATGTGCCATGACTCGACGAAGAGCCTCTGCCGGGAATTGGTCTCAATGTCGAGGATGCGCGTGTTGTCGAAGTCAATGCGGTGGTCATTCAAGTCACTGTGTTCCGCAACCGCGCTGCGCTCATGATCGAATTTTCGCACGTCGTTTCTGTGCTGGCTAATTCGTTCTTTAAAGTTTTTGGTTTCGCCGATGTATGTGGCAGGGCAATCCGCACAAGGAATGTGGTAAATTACGCCTTGCGCTCTTTCCTTGGGGGGACGATCTTTTGGCCGGGGCATCAGGTGTCCAAGCGTTGACACTGGTTTGTGGGCCATCTGTATGCCTTCTTTTGCCAGCACACGCGCGAGCGCTTCGCTGGTTTCCTTTAAGTAAGGGACGCAGACGCGCGTGGTGTAGCGGGGATGTTCGATTTCTTGTGGTCTTAGGCGTCGATCAGACTTACGTTGACGACGAGCGATTCGCTGAATAAAACTGCGCGTGTAGCCGTTATTTAGCAGGTCGGAGATGATGGTTTCTTCTTCCTTTTTTCTGTAGTCCTCCGACGAGCAAATAGTCTTCGCTCGGGACAGGAGTGCCTGGACGACCGACGCCTTGTGGCTCGCAGGGTGGTTGGAATCAAATCGGAGGTAGCGCCCAGTGTGTGTGGGTTTTCTGTATACTGTGAATTCCAATTGATCTTTTTGTCTTTTGACCAGCACGTCGAGAAATGGCAGGGCGTCGTTCTTTTCAGATTCAACGGTGAACTGGATGGCCGGCTCGATGGAATTGAGGTGTGCCAAAAAGTTGTTCACTTCTGACTTCTTCATAATGCAGAAGCAATCGTCGACATACCGTAAAAACACTTTAGGGCGTGCGGTGAAAGACTGCAGCGCGCGTTGTTCAATGGCTTCCATTGTCAGGTTGGCCGTGGTGACGGAGATGGATGCGCCCATTGCGGTTCCGCTGGTCTGCTTGAAGAATTCTCCTTTAAAGCTGAAGTAGGTGCTACCCAGGCAGAACTCGAGTAAGCGGCACAGTTCGTCCACCGTAAGGTTGGTCCGTTCGCTCAGCTTCTTGTCTCCCTCGAGGGCAGCTCTGGTTGTGGCGACTGCCAGGGGAACCGGCACGCTGGTGAAGAGCGAGACGACGTCGAACGATGCCAGGCTGTCGTCATCGTTTACCTTTAGTTGCGAAACCTGTTCCACAAAGTGCCCGGTGTTCTGCACATAGGTCGCTGTGTTTCCAACGAGAGGAGAGAGAGTGCTGTGGAGGTAGTTCGACAATCCCCGAAGTGGTGAGGTTGTGAAATCCACGATTAGCCGGAGAGGGACGTTAGGCTTATGAATCTTAGGAAGACCGTAGAAACCGGGCGCAAACCCATTCCTGCACAGAAGCCGCAGATGAAGGCACTTGCTCCTCGCGCACATAGTCGCCCCTGAAGAAGAAACCAAGCAGGTTTCGAAACGTTGGGCTCCTTTTTATTTTTGGTTGGCGTTCCTTCCCCTCTTCTAATTGTTCTTACCCAACCAGGCAGATCTCTGCCAAATGTTTACTTTCAAGTCTTCACGCCTGGACTTCGGAGCAGAGGCAGCAATTTTGGCAAAACGGTACGTGAACGTTTCTCGCTCCATCGCCATGTTTGAGACTCACTTAGATTTTACAAGCACCTGCCGGGACCTACACGTCGTACCCCGAAGCCTTTGCCTCAAACGCCTTGTCCACACGCGAGAAGGAAACCAAATCATCGCACAGGCAGAACACCGTTTGGTTAAGGCTCGCATCCACGATTGTCAAGCCACGCTAAAGCGAAAAAGACTAGACCTCTTTTTTATTCGTCGGCAACTAGAACACCGCATCACAAGCATATTTCCAGCACTTCAGTCTTTCGCCGACAGTGTCGCCTCCACTTCCGCAGACAAGCAACGAGTATCTCAGAGGGAGAAACGTTTGAGACTGAAGAAGAAAGGCGAAGCAATACACAGCCCTGATTCCACTAGGTTTGTTACGAACCTCTCCTCCAGGCAACTAACCCCGTGTGAGGTCAGTGTGTTGGCGAAGGGTCACGGTTTCAACATGACCACGACAAAACCCCCTCTGCCAAAAATGGTTGCAACAATCGAGGACGGCATCTTGCACCTAGATCCAAGTGCCCGAGACCGAGTCCGGCAGAAGGTGATCGGCATCCTATCGAAACTTCCACGTCGACAACAGCCTAACCTTCCACGAGAAGAGACAGTAGCTCTCCGGGGGCTTCGAGGAGACACAAACATCGTGATCCTACCCGCGGACAAAGGAAACTCGACTGTGGTCCTTGACCGGGAAGTCTACGAGAACAAGATTCGAGACCTTCTCGACAGCTCTGCCTATGAAAAGCTCAGGAAAGACCCGACATCACAAGTTCAGACAAAACTGAACAATATCCTTTCTGAAATTTTTAAGAAGTACCCTGCCGCGCGGAGCCTTCATCTGCGGCTTCTGTGCAGGAATGGGTTTGCGCCCGGTTTCTACGGTCTTCCTAAGATTCATAAGCCTAACGCCCCTCTCCGGCCAATCGTGGATTTCACAACCTCACCACTTCGGGGATTGTCGAACTACCTCCACAGCACTCTCTCTCCTCTCGTTGGAAACACAGCGACCTATGTGCAGAACACCGGGCACTTTGTGGAACAGGTTTCGCAACTAAAGGTAAACGATGACGACAGCCTGGTATCGTTCGACGTCGTCTCGCTCTTCACCAGCGTGCCGGTTCCCCTGGCAGTCGCCACAACCAGAGCTGCCCTCGAGGGAGACAAGTAGCTGAGCGAACGGACCAGCCTTACGGTGGACGAACTGTGCCGCTTACTCGAGTTCTGCCTGGGGAGCACCTACTTCAGCTTTAAAGGAGAATTCTTCAAGCAGACCAGCGGAACCGCAATGGGCGCATCCATCTCCGTCACCACGGCCAACCTGACAATGGAAGCCATTGAACAACGCGCGCTGCAGTCTTTCACCGCACGCCCCAAAGTGTTTTTACGGTATGTCGACGATTGCTTCTGCATTATGAAGAAGTCAGAAGTGAACAACTTTTTGGCACACCTCAATTCCATCGAGCCGGCCATCCAGTTCACCGTTGAATCTGAAAAGAACGACGCCCTGCCATTTCTCGACGTGCTGGTCAAAAGACAAAAAGATCAATTGGAATTCACAGTATACAGAAAACCCACACACACTGGGCGCTACCTCCGATTTGATTCCAACCACCCTGCGAGCCACAAGGCGTCGGTCGTCCAGGCACTCCTGTCCCGAGCGAAGACTATTTGCTCGTCGGAGGACTACAGAAAAAAGGAAGAAGAAACCATCATCTCCGACCTGCTAAATAACGGCTACACGCGCAGTTTTATTCAGCGAATCGCTCGTCGTCAACGTAAGTCTGATCGACGCCTAAGACCACAAGAAATCGCACATCCCCGCTACACCACGCGCGTCTGCGTCCCTTACATAAAGGAAACCAGCGAAGCGCTCGCGCGTGTGCTGGCAAAAGAAGGCATACAGATGGCCCACAAACCAGTGTCAACGCTTGGACACCTGATGCCCCGGCCAAAAGATCGTCCCCCCAAGGAAAGAGCGCAAGGCGTTATTTACCAGATTCCTTGTGCGGATTGCCCTGCCACATACATCGGCGAAACCAAAAACTTTAAAGAACGAATTAGCCAGCACAAAAACGACGTGCGAAAATTCGATCATGAGCGCAGCGCGGTTGCGGAACACAGTGACTTGAATGACCACCGCATTGACTTCGACAACACACGCATCCTCGACATTGAGACCAATTCCCGGCAGAGGCTCTTCGTCGAGTCATGGCACATCCAAACCACACCGCAAAACATCAATCGGTCGCTTGGCGCTCTACCATCCGCCTACGTCAGCGGGCTCAGCCACATTACGATCGCGAAAACATCACGTCCACCGCCGTAAAAGAAGACCACTTGCTCCTCGCGCACATAGTCGCCCCTGAAGAAGAAACCAAGCAGGTTTCGAAACGTTGGGCTACTTTTTATTTTTGGTTGGCGTTCCTTCCCCTCTTCTAATTGTTCTTAACCAACCAGGCAGATCTCTGCCAAATGTTTACTTTCAAATGTGCTTTTTGGCGATTGATCTAAAATATGAGATGCAATAATGCAACGCATGGAAGTATACTTGGTGGAATCGGTCACATTAACTGCGGGGAAAGAACGAAAAACTACATATGAGGTATTCTCTCGAAACGACAAGTGATTCTCTCACTGGAAGACTACCCCTTAACACTGGAGCCCCGAGACACGCAGCAAGGGGCAGTGCTCTCAACTCTACTTTGAACTTGGCAATGAAAGATCTACCGGGGAAATTCAAGACGATCCCAGGGGTAGATGACGTGATATATTCCGATGATATTACGATCTGGTGCAAGTACGGGAGCGACGGTCAAGTGGAGGAGAGGCATGAGGCAGCGGCCTCTATTACGGCAGAGTACGCGCGGAACCGAGGGCTTCGGTGCTGGACGGAGAAGTCGGAGTTGCTCGTCATGCGGAACCCACGGGAAGGACTCGTAACTCACATCAGTGTCAAAATGGACGGACGAGAGGTGTCCAAGCCAGCTTTAGGTGCGAATCTTGGGGCAGCTTATCCCGCAGGGAAGGAGCAACAAGAGCACACTTGAGAAGCTCACGAAGACGACGGTACAGATCAACGGCATGTTGCGGAGAATTCGCAACAAGCGACATGGACTTAAAGAAAGGGAGACGATCCAGCTTGTGCACGCGTTTGTGGTGTCGAGGGTAATTTATGAAACCCCACACTTAAACTTCACCAAATAGGAGGTAGATAAGCTTGACATTCCGCTTCGGAAAGCATACAAGAATTCCCTGGGACTGCCGGAATATGCAGCCACTAAAAGTTACTCGAGTTGGGAGTACACAACACGTTTGAGGAGATGTCCAGCGACCAGATTAGAGCGAGAGTCAAAATACTGCGAGGAACGGCCAGAGGTCGCCAGCTGCTGAACAAACTGGGGTCGGCGAACCCGGACGCCGCTTCTTTGCGAGAACAGCTCGAGCTGGGAGACCAAACTCGAGCCGGTATTCTATCGAGTACGATTCCGAGGATATAAACCAGTCCGGGTACGCGGAAAGGTGTAAGGCAAGGTACGAGGCTGTCGCTAGGACCTGGGATAGCCGACCACGCGCTCTCTGCGAAGATGCCGCAGGACATGGGGGGGGGGGGGGGGGGATAACGGCAGCCGTGGCTACCTCGGACGGGAGCAAGATCGTCACGGAAGCATCCTTCGGGGCGTCTTGTGCTGCAGAAGCAGACGAGGCGGCCATCGCACTGGCAATCACTTGCAACCCAAAAGCAACATTAATATCGTTCTTTCATGCGCCGTTCGCAACTTCGCCGCGGGTTCCGCGGGGGAGGTGGTGGTCGCTCTACTGAGAGGGCACGTCCCGCAAGCGGTTCACATCGTCTGGTCTCCAAGCCATATGGGACATGCAGAAAATGAGGCGGCTCGCGCCGAAGCCCTAGATTCTCTTCCAAGCCGGGACTCTATTGCTGCCTGAGGCGTGGAGGACGGGTGGTCGTACTCCAAATTTCTACAGGACGTCCGACTAGCACGCAGGAGATTTCCAGCACCACACAAGTTCCTAAGCAAGGAAGGGGAACATACCATTCGACGGCTACAAACGGGTATCTTTTCCCACCCGAGGCAAAATACACACATGGTACACGGACAGATACGCGTTGGCTGCCTGCCCGTAGTGTGAGTGGCAAAAAGCGGGCACATACCACAGGGTATGAGCCTGCGAGAAGTATGAAGAAACTTCGCAAGGTGAAGCAAGCGAAGAGGAGTAGTTCGCGGCGCTGGCAAGCAGGTCAGGCTTGTGGGAGCCGAGGGCGAAAGGCGAGGCAGAGGGCACGTGACAGGCGGTCGGCGGAGAAGTCACGAGCTGGCGCGAGAGAGTCCGCGCTACGCGAGGCTAAAGCTGGGCAGGAACATCGGGGCCGGGCTGCCTGGCCTGGCCCATGGCGAACCCCGGAGCGGTCCACCAGCGAGGTCTGGAGCAAGACCGGTGGAAACGGCGAGCCCTGGCCATCTGGTCTAGGCCACGACGATCCCGGAGTGGTTCCGCAGCGAGACTCGGGCATTGATAGCCCGGGACAGCCAGCCTACGCAGCGCTGGCGTGGGAAAGGCGATCCGCAGGCCTGGACATGGACTCCGACTGTGAGCTCTGATCGACGGGCGACCACAAGGGTCGGCGGGCCCTGACTATCGGCTCTCGACGACGGGCAACCGGGAGGTACAGTGAACCCATTCGCTGTCTTCTCGTTCTGCTATGTCACTCCCTGGGTGACGGGCGGAGCGCATACCGATCGGGCGGCGATTATTAGTAGAGGGACCTCCGTAAAGAAACCCACAAGCTACAGCAGTTAATCCGGCAGGCCAAGGCGGCCCATTCAAGTGGAGCCCTGGAATAGGAGCATACAGCTAACTCCTCCTCCTCTGTCTCATTTTACCTCGCAGCTCTTACCCTCCCTCCTACCCTTGTGCCATGAAGATGTTTTCAACAAGAGGCAACAAGAAAGGGCAGGATTAAGACTCGGAGGAAGAAAAGAAAAATACAACAGAATGTAGGGTAGACAAACATGTGAGGTGGCAGAAATAGGGTGAAGTGGACAGAAATTGAGGGCCAACTACAAAAGGAAAATGAAACAGTATACGGGGTCGCGGAGACACATCTTAGATACATTAAAGATCCAACTTTTATGCTAGAGCACACGTGGATAGGAAGCAACAGGGGAGGAAAGGAACGGAAAGAGGGACGCGTAGGGGCATTGGTGAAAGGACAAAATTGAGAGGGAGTCAAAGAGGATTGCAGGGAAAATTTTTTTGATAAAAAGTAGTATTGGGGTGTGCCAGCGCTCTTGGGATTTTTATATCTTTGGACAGGAGAGGATTAAAGAGAGAAAAACGCAGGGCACATAACATGCATAAAAAAGACATCAAGACAATCTTAAAAAAACACGAAATACCAATCATAGGGGATATGACTGCTCACTTGACGAAATTTTATGGTTTCACAGTTGCGACAGAAAGAATGTAACAGGAGTTATACATGGCTTTAGATCTGGTGCTGGTAGATGCACAAAGCAAATGTGAGGGAGGTAACAGGGGAGAGGAACAACTATCAATCGACAATAGACTACTCTATAACGTCCCATAAATTGTACAACAAAATGGGTTGCATGGAAATAGAGATCGAAGGAATGAAAAGCTTAGGTAGTGATTATAAACGAATTAAGGTTAATTTTGGTTGTACCCAACAAGAACTATAAACAGAAGCAAGGAAATAACATAGCTTTCAGTGACACACAGCTGAATGAAATATCAAAAAGAATTACGGACAGATTAGCCACATGCAATGAACTAGCAGAAATATTCAGAAAGGAGTTGGAGCGCAACCAAGCCAGACTTAAGAATAAATGCAAAAGCAGGCCAAGAAGGTGGAGAGATAAGGATGACAAAGAACCCATAAATCCTACACAAGAGGCATTCAGGGAGCATACACGAGCAAAAAATGGGGGTACTTCAGCAGAGGAAAGAGAGAAAAAATGGAAGGATTCCAGGAAAATATATCATCGGCATGGGCTTTGATACAGGAATATATTTGATGAGACAAAATGAAGGGGACGATATAAATTTACCGAAGTGATAGAAGTGCAGCCAAGGTGTTTTGGGAGCACATAAGTTCGTTTTTAACTACATCGAGAAATTCTTGAAAGCGACAGAACATTAAGATTGACATGGTCGAAAGGTGCAAATATCTGAGATTGGGGATCAACGAAAGAAAGAAATGCCTTGAGGAATATAAGACAGATAATTGGTAGGGGAAAAAGGAACTCGGCCATTATGAAACACAGGGCTCTTGGAACTTTAATAGATGCGAAGTGGTGCAGGGAGTATGAAAAGGAGTAATGGTCCCAGGATTTACCTTTGGTAACATAGTCTTGTGCATGAATTCCGAAGTTCAGGCGTGATTGGAGATACGTATAACAAAGGAGCTTGCGCAGAATAGCTCTAGGGGCACATGGGAACACTACAAACGGGGGTGTGCAGGGTGATATGGGCTGGTATATGTTTAAGAACATAGAAGCAGTGAGTAAACTAAATTTTGACCAAAGACTAACAGACATGGGGGACACGCGGTGGGCGCTTAAATTCTATAAATACCTGTATATGAGGATTCTGAGCACAAAATGTACGAAACGGACACAAAGGCTTCGGATGAAATTCCTGCAGCCGGGCAATGGAGTGGAGCTGGCGCGTTCAGTGGAAAAGCCAGGTAAGGAGGCAGAGAAAATGATGTGGGAGAAAAAATGAAGGGAATGTCAGTTTTAACGATTTATAGGTCACAAAAGCCAAAAATGCAGAAGGGGGCTTTATTCAGTGATTAAAGAGAGAGCGCTCTGGTGTTTGAGGCGAAGACGGGAGTTTTAAAAACAAAAACGTGTGGGGCCAATTTTGAAGAAACATAGACTATTTGCGCAATATGTAAGAAGGAGAAGGAAACAATTAGAAATGGGATTCTAAAATGTAAGGAGCTAAGTGCTGCCCTTCCCGAAGGGGCGATAGACGTACCGGTTGCCCTCGGTTTCGCTGTCCTGTCCACATCTTCGGCTGTCCTTGTCTCAGCGCTATTTGTAATTTAGTATGTATAACCAACAAAGAAATAGAACGGTGGATTATAGAAGAGTAGAGGCAACGAAAAGAAGGTTGGAGTGCTGGTGAAAATTATCTAAGGAAAATTGAACGAAATACAACTATCTACCACAGCTGGGGTCAAGCGGGACCGAGGAAAATTAGGACTCCCTCCCGCGTGTCTCCGGTCCAAAACCTCGAACCTGTACTCCAGTGGGTCAGGTGTTAGCTGACGCCGACAACCTTCGACCAGAGGAAACTTGGTGACTCCCTCGCCGGGGGAAGGAGGCAGGAGTGATGGTTTTAGTTTTTTTGCCCGACCCCCGACCGTCTGCCTGCTTGGCTATCATATGCTTGGCCTGGTGATAGAGAAACGCATTGGCTTGAAAGGGGAAAAAGAAAATCGGGTTTTTGTTATTGTTATTAGGCTAGGTGGCGCAAGCTACCGTCCGTTATAAAGGGTACATGTTTTTTTATTTATCCATTTATCCATCCGTGTTTAAAAATGATTATAAACTAAGTTGCTTGACACCGATTTTTTTCCGCTCAGACTTACTTGATCTAACAACACAAAGAAAAATATGTAAATTGTATTTAGTGTGTAGTATAAAGATTTCCTTTGATTGCGGGTTATGTTACAGTGGGCAAACCAAAGGTTACTCCAATGACCGGTTAAATGAGCCCGAACGTCGTGTTAAAACAGAGACACCTATTTAGAAGTGTTAAAACATGTTATCCATTGTAATAATTATGTGACCCTTTGGTAGTTCACCTGGGTTGTCCCAAGGAAAATGCCGGAGCGAAACTCATAGGAGAAAATATCACCGGAGATAAGCGCACTTGAGAATCACCCTCTTTTTTGTGTGGGTCCGGAGAAAAGCTCTCCCGTCGTTTCACGTCCAAGAGAAAATCTCATCTTGAATTTAATTTTATGCAAGATGGACATTAAAACCCAATGTTTATTTTATGAAGGTAATATTCCCGTATTTTGGGACCGGGATAAAACCTTTTTTAGAAGAGTAGTACAGCAAAACTCATGGGCGTGAGTTCGCCATACATCTCGTGTACCGTTTCAACGCAGGGTGATTGTTTCAGCCCAGGCTCAAATTTTATGTAGACCGTTATCATTTGACTGTTGGCATATTTCATTATTTCGTAACCTAGATTTAGAAGATACGAAGTATCTTTCTTTGTCTATCGAAAAAGCTTAAAGGAGGAAAGCATCGAAAGCTTTTCAAAATGTGAAATGTGAATATTTGGCAATGGTTACTAAACGCAACATACACTACATTAACGGTGATCAAGCTGTAGCCTGCTAGACAGGTTATATTATCTCCCAGCTGTACTTCAATTGCCGTCTCATATGTATCATTTAAAAAAATAGTTGTGCAACCCGTGACATGTATAAGCTACACTAAAAATAAATATTTGTCTAATATTTGTCTGCTAGTAAGGTACAGAATAGCCTTAGCACTTCTTCTAAACGAACAGTCAACGTATTAGAGTTGAGCGGACGTTCGGTTCACCGATTTCAACGGTTTTGTTGTGAGCTTTTCTTCTCCGAGCCCTAAAACAATCACACACTATTAGAAATCACGGCACTGCGGTAAATACACTTTCCCTTAGTTTAGACAAGGAAAGCATTTTTTTCTACAAATCTGATTGTTTTGTTAGTCTGGCAAGGTGTTGTTGCTGTATGTTCAGGTTGTCCGTTGTCCAGTCTACGAGTATGTTCGCTCGAACCGTCCCTCTTAGTGCGCACGACGTTCTGGAATTTCGGCCCACAGTCCTGTTTGGGGTTTTTTCGAGCGAGGTTGGCCCACTAGCTTCGCTTCTCTTTTGTGTGTCTTTGGCAGACTTTTGCGTGAAAAGCTAACGTTTCATTGAATCTCAAGCGAGAGTGCAAGCGAGCAGATTCACTAGTGGCTTGGTAACCCAGGAGCGGGGGTATACGGGACGGACAACACAAACCTCCTAAGTAAGCATGTAAAATAAATTTCCACCCAACTTCCTTTTGGTGCTTCTGTTTATTTCGGAACAATGCAGGAGCTTTCTGTTGTCTGTCCCGTTTTCGCCCGCTCCTAGGTTAGCATGTTGATCAGGGTTCAGCCAACATACTTTTGTTTCTTCTGTTTGTCTCAGAACAATTTTTGTTTTTCCTTTCTTTTATTTAACAGGGGATTTGAACCCTATATAAATCTCAACCTTCGATAAGATAAATCAAGCTGTGTTTCAGACTGTGCTATTGCGTCGTTCTTTGTTTCGTTTTTTTCAGTCTCCGGGTTTTCTTTAAGATATGTTCGACCATCACCAGCTAATTTTCTCCCAACGTTTTGTTCCACAAACTTGTGATCGTTGGGATGCACTGGTTCAGAAAATATTGTTCTAGAATCTTATCAAACATTTAGCCATTTACACACCACGTCGAGTGGTGGGGGAGGGGGGGGGGGCGGGAGAGAGGGGGTCAGCGACGCTGCTTTGAAGTAGGAAAGAACAAACCGAAGATAGCGATTAGTGCGATAAGTCCGCTCTGCCGAGCCTCTGACTCAGTCAGACACAAGCCTAGAATCGTACTAGCACATTGTCTGGTGATTGCCTGGAACCTGTATACGAGAGAATCACCGCAGGGTGCTAAACAAAAGAAGTAAGTGTCACCCATTTCTTATTGTAGTTTATTTAGGGCTATCGAAGCAATTTCTTCCGTATACCAACTATTCTATCTTGCCACTTAATTACTCCTAAACCAGCTGACGCGTTGGACTTGATTCGATAATGTTAAAATAATTCAGCGTCATTCTTAATCTACATCGAGATTGGAGCATTTTGGCTTCTGTAGTGCAATGTAAATCCGCGCAGCGGTGATTAAGGTTGGGCTGTTCGTTATGTTGCGATTTTTTATTATTACTTTTATTGTCTTACTGTTTCTCGTGTGCTCGTGTCGGTGCAGGACAGCGCAGTCTGTGATTGTTGGGCTGTTATAACCATTGATTGAATCCTGTATCCCACCCCTATCTTGGGGCCGTAACGAACTGAGAGTATGTTCGAATAAATAAATATATATCATTTCCTTCACCTGTCAGAGGCTCCTGCGGGGTCCAGCGTGGGCACGAGTGCTGCGTCAGCATTCGGCTGGGACATGTGTGGATGTGGTATACGAACACGAGTCCAGCTGAACGCTGACGCAGTGCTCGCACCCCATCCGTGCTCTGCGCTCAATTCGGTGACTCACCTAGCACATCCGGTCACACGTCCTTCTTGTTTAGCTGGGGCTCACTGGGCAGGGGAGCGAGAGTCAGGATGGAAAGAGAGACTTTTCGTTCACGCGTTCTTGCGAAAACAAAACAAGAATTTGGAGTAACATTCTCCCGCCCTCACTTTGATATATAATCATTCTCAGAGTGCATAGACAGTGCAATTTTATTGGCAAAGTAGCAGACATATGCTGCAGCCTCCACGGCCCAGCACGAGCGTGTTACTTTCCTCGGGTTCGAAGTCGCGTTTTATGCGGTTCATACGCAAAAACACTAGAAAAGGAATGGAACATCTTGGCAGAACGCTGTCATGCCGTTGCAACTGCTTCACCGCGGCAGTGACTATGTGCGTTGTCTCACTTGTCGTAAGTGGTAAAGAACAATACCTCTAGGGGAGGTTGCCACTGTATCCTGTGCTGACGAGCAGTTGCTCAGGGTCAACCTCTGCTGAATGCTCGTTTGCGCCCACAGTATACTGTCGTGGGTTATTTAGAGTCTATTCAGTGACTAGTTTGACCTAGCCAAGGGTATAGTGATGATACCATATTTGGCGTAAGCTTCCTGTTTCTTCCACTAATTATTGTCTCCTCAAAGGCCTAAGTCACACTTACCCCCAGCGGACAATATGAGCTCAAGCACCTGATACGGACTTTTTCTGCGCCTCCGATTTCCACAAGCCCTATTATGTCTCAATTGGTCAAGTCGTCTAAAGAATGCGACCTCAGCTTGGAATCCCATTTCTAGTTTGGATCGCAGATCTCTAATTAACTGGCAGCTACACCAACGAAGCAAGGGGGACTGTTCTACTGATTAATGGTGCCTCTGTTGTAAGAGCCCTGGGTGTGTGCAAAGATGGCGCTTTAACGTTTTCAGCTGACGTGTATTTTATTGTTGGAAATGCGACAACAATGCTGGGTGTGATAACCCCCAATACTAAGCAGCACTGATATCCACTATAAGGGGCTGGATGGCGCATAGTTGCTCTCCGAGCCTGGTGCAAGTGAAGCCACCGGAAGTTTCATGCTTGTCCCGGGAGCCGGGCCTGTGCTGGGCTTTCAGTGCATTCAGTCGATATTTTGGTCCATGCCTTTTCGTGCTTTCGATTGAGTTGTAATACTCCCGTTTTTAATTAAATCCCGAGAATAAGACATCTGAACGTGGCACATGCGCACACTTGATCAACTAGAATCTCAAGATGTTCACATCGAATGGCTTCCCAGGAGACTTCTCGGGTCCGCATGCGCTGTTACTCCGCAACAAGCAGGCTCTCTTAGGATGACAAAAAAAAATCCAGCGCCCTGAGCACAGTTCGATCCAGCACTCTGGCTGCGTTGTCTGTACAAACATTTCCAGCCATCCCGCCATTTCCTGGCACCCACTGGAGAATTATATTGTGCCCCTTAACTAAGGCATTTTGGTGGATCTCTAGGATTGTGTGAATAAGTTGAATGTTTGGACTGTTGACTGAGCGACGAGAGAGCCAGGAGTGCAGACTTGAGTCGACAAATATCACCCATTGATGTGCATTTTGGAGAATAGTATGCTGCGTATCTGCTCTGATCGCCGCGAGTCGTACATAGACGAGCTTATCATATGACTCAGTTTTGCTTTCATAGTTGTTTTGGTTGATGGACTATGTATACCGATAGACGAGGAGGTTAGAGTGGTACACCCGTCTATATAAATATGCACAGATTGTGACAAAACATAAAAGAGAACAACAGCAAACCGTTTCAAAACGCGGCACAGATCAACTTGTACACCTTCCTGGGACTGCTCAGTGCACACCTAACAGCGACTGTCGTTGCACGGCAGGGCCAGCACCTTGTACAAAAGAGTGGTGTGTGTATAGCTCTCATGTAGCACCACAACTGTGTGATGTGTCCCTAGCAGAATATCTCAGGACCATCTAGGAAAGCTGAATGATAACAATTACATCCATCTTCAGGTACGTTGATGACTTCCTAATTCCTAAAACAATGGAGCTGAAGATCAAAGCAATAGATTAAAAAACGCCGCTCTACAGTGCTTCGAAAAAAGCTGCCCAGAATTGATATTCCCGCATGAGTTACACGCTGATAAGTACATCAAATTCCTCGACCTTACACCGGAATTTAATAAAATACACGTATGCTGAACTTGTGTACAAGGTCAAGCAGAGGATTTCTTTCTAATTCTAGACATTGCAAAACTGTAAAAAAAACGTCACTAATACTGCTCTTTTATCGGCTTTAAACAAATCCTATAATAATATTATTTGACAAAGTTAAGAAGCAAATTTCCCTGCAACGTTATTCTGGGCGACCGATTTGTATCCTGGTTTGCGTGTGTGAAAACATCTGCGCAAAATTGAAGCACAAATTAGCTGATACAAATTGAAGAGAGACGACAAGAACTCAACAAAAGATCTCAGTAGTACCTTACGTCCATAAATTATCCATAAATGAAAAAAAGATAGCAGTGAGTCATGACATTAACGTAGAGCGCTCGGTACCAAACCGAGCGCATTCCATGTGCCACAAAGTAAACTGCAACACAAACCAGAGGAAAGGTTCCAAGATCGCTCGCATGACACAATATGCCCCGTGTGAAACATTGTTTTATACCATTCCAGTATCATGTGGCAAATGCTACACAGGCGAGACTGGCAGTTGCAATAAGGGTAGGACTCATGAACATGCAGCATCTGCCAAGGTAACCTCAGCAAACCATCTACCAGCTCATTGCCGCATCCGTAAATGCAGTGCAGCTTTCAGCAGCATCACCATCCTCGCAAAAACACTGTTTGGGGTCTGAAGAAAGTACGACCCGATCGACGTGATGCTAGCGGTTTATCAGAATGAGAACATGGCGGGTTTCTTCTGCGCGTGACCCCATTGCCCACTTCTTCGTCGTCCCGTGTCCATTCTCCAACATCCTCCCACCAAACAAAGTCAAACCGACTGTTTCGTCCGAATTTCTAGACGGTAAAGACGTTGGATGGGTCTTCTTCTCTTCACGTGACTTCCGAGTCGAATAGTTCAGGCACGCACTTTCCCATCTCGACCAGGGAAGCTCTCGTCGACAACGGCCAGATGTCACAATGTTCTTGGGTGATTGTCGTTTTTGAGAGGCGCCACATCTCTCACTTGAATGCCGCTTTAGTCAGATGAGCCTACCGTGTTTGCAGATTGCAGCTCCAAACGGCCAAATTTTAAAGATTTCACGTTACTCGTCCTTCGCCGCTGGCTCCGTGTGAGCATTCGCTTCTCGGGAACGGGAGTAGAACATTTCCGCCACTTCCTGGTTATCCTGGGTGGAACTTCGGGCCCGTGATCGGATGACGACCCGCGGTGACGCTTTTTCATTGCAATATCTGGCATTTCCATCAAAGGCTGTTCAAAAAGAGCATTTAAATTGAGCCTCGCTTCGTCACTCACAAAGTCCTGCAGGTAGCGGTAACCGTTGCTCTCGCAGGACGTTTGCAAGAGATGTCTGAGGGTTTCGGTAGAGATTTTGTAACCCAATAATCCACTTGACCCTTGCACACTCTTTTCTATGAGGCCACGAACAACTTCGCCAATAACTGCGTCACCATCTTCCCCCGCCTTTCGATTCGCTGAGCCATTCAACTGTTCCTTCTTTGATGCAAACGTCTTCGAAGGTGAACTCATGGTCCCTCCGGGTCGGTCCCGCTTACGAAATTTCTTCCAGTCGACGCTGACCACTTCGCCCTCCTGAATCTCAGTGAAAACGCTTATAAGGTTGGCCGGTTTCAGAATGTTCCCGCGTGTTTCAACAGCACCAGTCGAAGTCTCTTCATCCCCCTCCCCATCATTGCTCATGACGTGCCCGTCGGGGATTCCACTATCCTCTTTAGAGTCACTGGCACTCAGCTCGCGCTGGCAACCGACAGGCTCCGATAGTAGCTGAGCGCCAGCTGCTTCCCGGTCATCTTTGAAACCATATTTCCGTCTATTGCCGGGGCTATTGCAAGGTGTCAGTACCGTATAGGGCGCCCATTTCAGGGCCTCCGTTTCGTCGGATTCCAAATCACTGTCTTTCCGGACTGCTTCTTCGGGCACCAGTTCACTCTTGATGCTTGACTGCTTGGGCTCTGGCCCATCCTCCTCAGGTACCGGTAGGGTATTCTTTTCCCGTAGATGCTGAGAAGGCTGGTTGCTTTGATGTCGAGTCATTACCTGCATAACAGTTGCTTGGTGCCAGCCCACTTCCGGTAATGGTCGTACTGGACCTTGCAGTGTCCAACCAAATATTGTTTCTACCGCTGTCAAATCTCCGTCAAGTCGCTTGATGGGCCCAGTGACAGCCTTCCAGTAATTATCCGCTCTGATCAGTATATCAATGTAAATGTCTTTCTTGAACCCCGAGCACGAAATATCGGCGAGTTGCAGGGTGCACGTTTGAGCTGTCCTACAAAGACTTACAGGGAACGCAGAAAAATGGCAAATGGCAGGAACTTCCAGAGCCTCAATTCGTACACGTCTCCGATCGTATTGGCTTTGGAGCCATACCTTTACCTTCCGGAGCTCACTCGCATTACCAAGGGCAGTATTGCCGAAGAGTGTAATGCTCAAATCCTCTTTTCCTAGAACCTTACAAGACAGCTCGTTGACAAGCCTGGTCGTCACAAACGTCCGCTGGCTCCCTCCATCCAGTAAGCACCGGAATAGGCGGCGCTTAGTCTCCCCTTCTGCCCAGATTGTGGCGGTTTGCAGAAGAACTGTTTCGACGCTGTTAGACACCGCACTCGTTACTGACACTTCCGAAGTGCCTGGCTGTGACGACGAATGAGGACTGTCTTTGGTGGGTTTGAGGTCAGGATCACAGAGGCAAGTCACGTGTCTCCCTTGGCAGTTGGCGCAGCGGAGAAATCTGGCATTGCGACAATCTCTTGCCCGGTGATATCTTTTGCAGCACCTGAAACAGCGGCCGTCTCTCTTCAGTATTTCTTTTTTCTCACTGATGGAACGCACGTTGCATTGGTCGAAAGAGTGCTCACGTGCATCGCAAAAAAAGCATTCGGCATCTTGAGCTTCTGTTCGTTGTAACTAAAGCTGCTGCCGATGGAGTGATGTTTGCTTTGCGCACCTGGTTTGAGGAGTCCTCCTTTTGGGCCTTTGATAGATTGGCTTGATTGGGCTTTAATTCCATGACGCGCTCTCGGCTCTCTACCTCGGACTTCAGAAAATTCAAAAACGTTTGCAGGCTACCGGTGCTATCCGCGATATCAGTGGCTCTTTGCTGGCAGTATCGGAGGACAAGATCGTCAGGAAGTCTCTTCTTCACGGCAGCATGTAGCAGCACACTGTACTCTTCCGCCTTTACGCTAAGTGCTTCCAGGCTGCGGACATTTATCGTGATATCATCATACAGCCGTCTCAGAGCCGTGACGTCGCTCGACGTGGTGACATTTTTTTAAATTCAAGAGTCGCGTCATGTGGTCGTCAATTATCACCTGGGTCTGGCCGAACCTGTTCTTTAAGAGATCCACAGCGATGTTATAGTTGTTCTCCGTGATAGACAATCCCCGCATGCGGTCTTCCGCCCTTCCGAATAAATAGCTCGTCAAATATCTAAATTTATCAATTGAAGAAAGGTCAGGGATGTTGTGTATAGCACCTTCAAATTGATCCCAGAAAGGTTTCCAGTTATGAAGGTCTCCTTCGAACTTTCGGATCTCTAATCCTGGAAGTTTGATGGCTATTGTTCTTGACCTTAAATGACCTTGGTCCCGATCTTTTAATCGTTCCAGAACATTCGATATGATGTTAGGCGTGCGCAGGGCATCCAGCTTGAGCGTGGCTCTTGTCCGTAAATGGCAGATTGACACTTGATAAACCTCTACGTTTTCCATCTCTTCTTCAAGGTGATCAATATCAACCAAATCTTCAATCTCACTGTCAACTGCCTTCAGTTGACAGTGAGATTCTCTTCCTACCAGAAGCACTCCAACCGCATCCAACATCTTGGATCTAGTACTAACAACATCACCTACTTTAATTTCTTCCATCAGCAACATGGAGGGTCTCAGTGATCATTCTATAATACATTTCTTCCTTAATGTTCCTGCTGGAAGCTCGCCTACGAGTCTCAAGCGAATACGTGACTATGGTAAAGGTGACTATGTGGCTATCAATAATGAACTTTGTGTGTTTCTTGATTCTTTCTTATTGCGCTTTTCTGAGCGTTCTGTTGACGAAAACTGGCAATTATTTAAATCGGAAGTAGTGCGTCTCACTAACAAGTTCATACCGTTACGGAATCTCTCCGTATCTTCAAAAGCGCCTTGGTTTAACGTTGCGCTAAAAAGGCTTTCTAACAAGAAAAAGAGGAAGTTTAGAACCGCTAAGTTTTCAAATAATGACATTAAATGGTCCGATTATTACAATGCTTCTAATATCTACAAAATGGCAGTTCAGAACGCGAAGGCTCATTTCTTTTCTGTAACTCTGCCATCCATGCTTACTAATAACCCTAGGCAGTTCTGGAATGTGGTCAATCGCAATGAAAAACCCTCGGTATCTTTTTTTAGCGACGTTGGTGAACCAGTGTCGCTTAGTGACTGTGCGTCTATTTTAAATTCTACATTTGTCGCCTCATTTTCCCATGACCATTCATCGACTGTGCCACTGCTTTTGCAAAATGATTTTTCACCCATGCTCCCGATTATATTCGACGTTGCCGGCATTATTCACCTAGTCGATAATCTAAAAATGTCTTGTTCTGCAGGAATTGATGATATAAACTCGAAGTTCCTAAAAAACACCAAAGAATATTCGTCCATTATACTATTTAAACTCTTCGAGCAATCTCTTAGTGTTGGTGTTCTACCCGGCGACTGGAAGGTGGGAAAGTTTGTGCCTGTGCATAAGACTGGTGATAAGCATATTCCTCTCAATTATCGTCCGATATCTCTAACAAGTATTTCATGCAAAATTTTAGAACATATAATCTTCTCACATCTTGTAAATTTTTTAGAATCGAACAACTTCCTTTCTCCCGCGCAACACGGGTTTCGTAAGTCCTTTTCATGTGAAACACGGTTACTAACTTTCACACATGATCTTCATCGCATTCTTGATCGTAGTTCGAAGGCCGACTGTATTTTCCTGGACTTTTCGAAAGCCTTTGATAAGGTTTCACATAGGCTTCTACTTCACAAATTAAGCAAACTTAATATCGACGCTAACGTACTTTCCTGGATTCATGCCTTTTTAACTAACCGGTCCCAATTTGTTTTTGTAAATGACACTTCATCGTCTTTATCTTCTGTAACATCCGGGGTTCCCCAAGGTTCTGTGTTGGGACCTCTGCTTTTTCTTATATTTATAAATGACCTACCCGCCAGTGTCTCGTCCTCAATCAGCTTATTCGCCGACGACTGTGTAATATACCGTGAAGTAACTAATAATTTAGATGTCATTTCTCTTCAGTCAGACATTAACAGTGTGTTAGAATGGTGTAACATGTGGAATATGCAGCTTAACGTTAACAAATGCAAAGTAATGAGAATTTCCCGTGTCCAAAATGACACTCCTCGCTACTTTTTTAACAATGTTTCTTTAGAGCACGTTTCATGTTATAAATATCTAGGCGTTCATATCTCATCCACCCTCTCTTGGGATTCTCATATCCAATACATAACAAATAATGCTAACCGCATGCTCGGATTCCTAAAACGGAATTTTTCAACAGTTCCTGTGTCGCTAAAATTACTCCTCTACAAAACACTCGTTTGCTCAAAACTGGATTATGCCTCTTCCATCTGGGACCCCGGTACTGACGTACTAACCCTTGCAGTTGAAGCGGTCCAAAACCGTTCTGCTCGCTACATCCTCACTAATTATCACCGCATCGCTAGCGTAACATCAATGAAATTGGGCCTAAAACTGCCAACGCTTGCTTTGCGCAGAAAAATTTTTCGCGTATGCCTGTATCACAAGCTATACCATCATAACCCTTTCCTACGTGAAAGGTTACTAACGCCTGCACCTTACATCTCGTCACGTCTCGATCATCAACATAAAATGGACGTACCCTCGTGTAAAACTACATCTTTTCATAGTTCGTTCATACCTCGCACCACTCTTGACTGGAACCACCTTCCAGCCTCTGCGGTATCGATTTCCGATGGTGTGGCGTTTAAAAACTGTATTGCCAATATTTATATTCCAGAATTTGACTAACCTATTGTTATTTTTCTTGTTCTGTTTCACGTGCATATCTTAGATTTACTTTATATTATGTAACCCACTCCCCTCTGTAATGCCCTCGGGCCCTGAGGGAAAAATAAATGAAATGAAATGATGAAATGAAATGAACTGCCTTCAATGCTGCTTCCTTCAGTTCGAGGATATTCAAGCGTTGTGTGAGCTCGCCCGCGGTTGCATCCGAGGAATCCGTTAAAGCTTGCAACTCGTTGGTGGCTTTGGTCACCGCTAACCGTATGACGGCCCGTTTCCTCCGCAGTCGGTCCATTCTCTGAAGGCTTGGTGTTATCCGGCTTCACTGTCTGTCAGATGGGGATCTGTCACTCGTTTTGTCGGGCGTCTCCTAGGTCCCGGGTTTCGGCACCAGATGTTTGGGATCTGAAGAAAGTACGACCCGATCGACGTGATGGTAGCGGTTTATCAGAATGAGAACATGGCGGGTCTCTTCTGCGCGTGACCCCGTTGCCCACTTCTTCGTCGTCCCGTGTCCATTCTCCAACAAACACAAACCCGCATATACAAGAGATGCTCAAGTTCGTGGCTATCGTGTAAAATAAAGAAACATGCGTCAGCGTGCCTTCGATCAAGCTCACCACAAAAGAAAAACAATATTCGCGGTCTGTCGCGCCCTGCTGAAGTGTTTTTTTTTTTTTTTTACCTGGGATTGTAAGTAGAATGTATGTGGCTCTCATTTCAATGCATTTGATTTAATTTAATTTCATCATGGGATTGTATAAGATTATATGGCGCTCTCAGGATGAGAAGAAAAAAAACAAACAGATAGACAAGGTTCAAGAAGGGGAAGAAGCATTCAAACCAAAGTTGGTAGTCCAGCCAGTATCTCTACCTCTGTCACTCTAATAATTGGGGTTGTGGTGATATTTACGCAGCCTTTAGTTGGTCAGCCATTTCAAAGATGCGACGAGTCACTCGCTGTAGATCAGAAATTTAGCCAGTGCAGTACAACTGCTAGCCTGGGGTCTTTAACGTGCACCACGCAGTAGTGGTACACAACCGCACGCCGGTACGATGCTCATCCAGATCGAAACGGGCAGGGGTGGGGATTGAACCCAAGATCTCTAAGTTCCCTCTATTTCTTCTATCTCTGCGTTTCGCGTTTTTTCGTCTTCCAAGTTCAAGCTCGCCCTATCCTAGTCATGCGTTGTTTTACACTGTTGAAAGAAAGATGAGTGTATGGTAACTACAGGATGATACAAGGAGACGCTAGGCTCTTTAAATCGACCGGAAAATTCGGTTTCTTAACCTATCGCGCTACGACTTTGTGCAGCGTTGCCCACAGATGGTGCAATTTTTTTTTTTTTGTAAAATTTGCAAAGAGCGAACTTACCTGAAGAAAAAGTAAAGAAAGAAAAAGGCTTAGCTCCTGTGGAAACGCAGCGACGCCACCGGTCTTCAAACAGCACGGCGACAAGTTCGCACGGGAGACAAAAGATGGCTCAAGCGGTCGCGACGCCAACTTCCGCCAACGAACGAGCATACGACGCCGAGAGCCGGCGTCTTTTCTTTAGCAGACGATTTTTTCGAATCAAAAGCGGCGCGAGCTTTTTTCACGTCAGTTGTTGTTTTTGTTTCTGCAACTGTCGCCCCCTGCGAAACGCGCGCCGCTTTTTAGTCGAAAACATCGTCTGCTAAAGAAAAGACGCCGGCTCTCGGCGTCGTATGCTCGTTCGTTGGCGGCAGTTGGCGTCGTGACCGCTTGCGCCATCTCTTGTCTCCCGTGCGAACTTGGCGCCGTGTTGTTTGAAGACCGGTGGCGTCGCTGCGTTTCCACAGGAGCTAAGCCTTTTTCTTTCTTTACTTTTTCCTCAGGTAAGTTCGCTCCTTGCAAATTTTACGAAAAAAAAAATCCACCATCTGTGGGCAACGCTGCACAAAGTCGTAGCGCGATAGGTTAAGAAACCAAATTTTCCGGTCGATTTAAAGAGCCTGGCGTCTCCTTGTATCACCCTGTAGTAGATGACTGCCTACCAAAAACGTCAGTACACCTTTTCACTATCTAGATTATGGAACTGGAAATCTAACTGGAATTTTTTCTAGAAACCTGAAATGCAGATTGCAGACAAAGAAATTATTTTTCCAAACCTGAAATCCAGATAGAATCGAGACAAATTTTGCAGTTGCATAATCCAGATAGCAAAACGTTATACTAGGTTTTTCGGTAGGGCTCTTAACAGAAAAAAAAAATGTCAAGATAACTGTAAAATAAATTGTGTCTATAACATATTCACACATATATAGTGTTGTAGCAACTACACCATTCAACACACTTTTGCAGGTTTCTAGTATTTGAAGTAAGTTTATAATGGGCAAAGGACTGATTATATAACTGAAGCACTAATGCTCAAAAAAATCGAGTGATAACGGACATTATGTAGCTTCTATACTCCGTTTCACCTGATGTTGTACCGCAGCGAAGGCTAGAAGCGCGAGCTCATAGCGTTAGCAGCTGCCCTTGGTGCACGAGAGCTTGTGCCGCCGAGGTGTGCCATAGAGCAAGGAGCTCGCGCTTGTAGCCTTTCCTGCGGTACAACACAAGGTGAAACAGAGTATAACAACGTTGTTTTATATTATGAACATGTAACGTCCTTTTTTAATGTAAAGAGGGCACATGCAGTCACATATATTTTCTAACATATTAGGAAGAGCAGTCGCGAGGTTTTGTTTATCGTAATTTATTCGTACTTCCCAGCATCTGTTATTTAGACTGTCTGATAGAGTAAGCTCATAGAGTAATAAAAGGACGTTCTCATACTGGCTGCCATAAAATTCATTAGAACTGTCGAATAAAGAGATTTTATTTTGAGGCATACTCTGCTCAAAATATTTCCAACTGAATTGAGCAACGGGAAAGGCAGTGTGCTAGGTCTGTTGTTCTATTAAACAAAATGTCAGCACGTTGGTGGGTGATGCAATTTAATTCTTGTTGAAGGCCCCAAAATAGTCCTACACGCAAATGAAAGCTGAAGATGTTACTCGCGAAACTGAGTGTTTACAAAGCACAAAGAGCATAAGGTTCCTTTTCTATAAAATAAATTTGCCTCCTCCCCCCTTACGTTGGTCCGCGACATTTTGGGCGTGTGTTATCTTATCCCACACTCAAAAGAATTTGAAACCAGACCTGTTCTACAGCCTTCACTTCAAACAATCAATCGTCTTGTAAGCACTTGGGAACAATTACCACTGCCCAAACCGTGTGCCTTTTTAAGTTTGCTATATGTGATCTTCGGTATTCCATACATTTTTTTTTTTCGCTGCCCTATGATTGCAGTCCCTTAAGCTGACTTTGAAGGTACGTTTTTTATTCCCAGATAACTTGAAACGAAGAGGTCTGGCTTCTGCATACCAAATAACTTGAAGCGAAGCGATGGGCATACACAGGAACGGTTCAATGACTATGAAAACAATAACATAAGTTTGTGTACAAGGTCAACAAGATTATTGCCCAAACTGACCTCGGGTTTTCCCCAAAACACAAATAGTTCGATTTCTTTCTAGGAAAAACTGCTGCTGTAAAGCTTGGACTTGGGTTTGGGCTAGTTGGTTTTACATTGATAGACGTGCTGCGCTGCGAAGTTTAACGCGTGACCAAAAATTGAAAGGAAACAGGAAAAGGTTGATTTACATTGAGATGAGGAGAAACACGATGAACACGAATGGGCGCAGACTAACAACTGTTTATTCTTTTCTTTTTCTCCTTTCAATGCATGAGTTTCCCCATGCTTGAGTTTGGAAAAGAACGAAAGCTATAAAATAATGATAAATGTCTTCATAAAGATGTGTGGACTTGCGATTGTTGTGGTGTTTTTTTCATTTTTCTGATAAACGTTCGGTTTTTGTGGTGTGAGAGGGGACCTTGAAGCTGGTGCTGGTGTCCGCCTCGTTATGGTATGGAGTGTCTCAGCAGTTCAATCGGATCACTTATACACGTGCCGTGCTTCCCTGAGGCCATTTGGAAGGCTTCTATGATTTCGCGCTTGTTTCTATTTTTCGATCTGTCCATGACTGATGTATTTCCAAATAGCGGTTCGCAGCTGCATCTTGCGCAATGCGCTGCTAAGTTGCCAGGAGCTTGCAATTGCCCGCATGCATATTTATGTTCTTTGAGTCTGTCATTTAAGCACCTCCCCGTCTGCCCGATGTATGAGTTTCCGCACGTGAATGGTATTTTGTAGACGACCCCTTCTACGCATTCTACGAACTTGCTTTTGTGCTTTACCCCACACTTCGATTGACCCGATCTGTCGCCTTCCTCCTTGTTAACCTTTTTGCACAGTCCTTTTAGGTTAAAGGGGGCGGATAGAGCCACTTTTACCTCGTGCGTTTCTGCAATCTTTTTCAGTCGGTGCGAAAATTTATGAATGTATGGCATAACTACCAGTGGTTTTTTGACCGGGTCCTTTTCCTTGGTTTTGTGATTGCCTCTGAGTGTTGCTATGCATTTTTCTGCCACAGCTACTAGAAGGGGTTCTGGGTAGCCGCTTGCTTGTAGTCTGTTGATTTGCCTTTGTAGGCCTTCTGACATTCTGTGGTGGCATGATTTCTTTATGGCCTGCCATACGCACCCAGGGGCGACATATACCTTGCAAGAGGCAACAGAAATCTAGTGCCATTTTTTAGGAGATCGGAGTTATAAGGTGCTTTTGATACGTGGACGATTTTCTGGTATGTTTCCCGATGAACAAAATGACAGAACACGTGTGCGAAAGGGTCAAGCAGGAGTTCAAGAAAGTGCAAAGAGGCCTAGAATTCACATTTGAACAACTGGAGAGACGCAGGCTGCAATTCTTAGACATCGAAATGGCATTTGGAGAAAAGCATACATGCTGGATGTATAAGACCAGAGGGACAAAAGGCATACTGCCGTACGACTCGGGGCACACTAAGTTGGTGAAGAGGAGTGTCGCCTCTGGGTGCGTATGGCAGGACATAAAGAAATCATGCCACCACAAAATGTCAGAAGGCCTACAAAGGCAAATCACCAGACTACAAGCAAGCGGCTACCCAGAACCCCTGCTAGTAGCTGTGGCAGAAAAATGCATAGCAACACTCAGAGGCAATCACAAAACCAAGGAAAAGGACCCGGTCAAAAAACCACTGTAGTTATGCCATACATTCATACATTTTCGCACCGACTGAAAAAGATTGCAGAAACGCACGAGGTCAAAGTGGCCCTATGCGCCCCCTTTAAGCTAAAAGGACTGTGCAAAAAGGTTAACAAGGAGCAAGGCGACACATCGGGTCAATCGACGTGTGGGGTAAAGCACAAAAGCAAGTTCGTAGAATGCGTAGAAGGGGTCGTCTACAAAATACCATTCACGTGCGGAAACTCATACATCGGGCAGACGGGGAGGTGCTTAAATGACAGATTCAAAGAACATAAATATGCATGCGGGCAATTGCAAGCTCCTGGCAACTTAACAGCACATTGCGCAAGATGCAGCTGCGAACCGCTATTTGGAAATACATCAGTCATGGACAGATCGAAAAAAAGAAACAAGCGCGAAATCATAGAAGCCTTCCACATGGCCTCAGGGAAGCACGGCACGTGTGTAAGTGATCCATCCATTGCACTGAACGAAAGGGAAATTGAACTGCTGAGACACTCCATAGCATAACAAGGCGGACATCAGCACCAGCTTCAAGGTCCCCTCTCACACCACAAAACCGAACGTTTATCAGAAAAAGGAAAAAACACCACAACAATCGCAAGTACACACATCTTTATGAAGACATTTATCATTATTTCATAGCTTTCGTTCTTTTTTCCAAACTTACGCATGGGGAAACTTATGCATTGAAAGGAGAAAAAGAAAAGAATAAGCAGTTGTTAGTCTGCGCCCATTCGTGTTCGTCGTGTTTCTCCTCATCTCAATGTAAATCAACCTTTTCCTTTCAATTTTTGGTCACGCGTCTAACTTCGCAGCGCAGCACGTCTATCACTGCTGTAAAGGTGCTGTAAGTTAGATGAAACTGAAGATCAACAACGAAAACAAGATAATTTTGTTTATAATTGTTGTGTATTCAAGTTCTCGCGCCCCGGTCCTCACCGAGGAGTCCCGTATATTGGGGTTCCCCCAGATTGCACCAGATGGAACCACGCGTCCGGAGAGCACCGAGCCGGGCGCGTGTCAGGTTTCGTTTGCGCGTGCCTGCGGACCCTACGCCCCCGCGAGACCGCGCGCGTCCCCGCCGAGCGTTGGAGCGACTCTCCACCATGTAATCCGCCAGCCACACGGGCTGGTTATGTATACTCCAATAAAGTTGAGTTCTACGTATCAAGGACACAACAACTGGCGACGAGGCAAGTGATCCCCGGACTCGCCTTCCACGTATGTACAGCGTCAGAGCGTACTACGTCCCGTTTCGCGCGTGAAGCCCTGCGCTGCGCTCCGAAATCAGAACTCTTGGGCGTGGCCGCCCTCCATTGTGTTCACCCGCCTTGGACACGACATGTCTTCCCCGGACGAAGATACCCAGACTGTTGAGATGGCTCCTTCGGCCCCATACCTCGCCCTGGTTGAATTTTCGCGAGATCAGCCAGCCGCTTGGCCCGTGTACCGGGAACGGCTTGAATTTTACTTTCAAGTTCAGAACATCGCAACCGATGACAAGCGGAAAACCATCCTCTGCAGTGCCAGCGGAGTTGACACCTACACACTCCTGCGCTCCCTGTGTGCCCCCAAGACGCCTATGCAGACACCATACGCTGACATCGTGGCTTAACTGGATACCCACTTTGTCAACAAGCCCTCTGTCACCTTGGAACGCTTTCGATTCAACAAACGGGATCAGCTCCAAGGAGAGATAGTGCCTGCCAACATCGCTGCACTTCGGCATCTCGCTCGTCATTGCGAGTTTGAGGACTGGCTTGATTGTTTGATGTGCGACCGACTGGTATGCGGCTTGCGCGACGAGACCCTTCAGCGCCGACTGTTGGCTGAACCAGAGCTCACACTGACCAAGACTGTCCAGATGGCTCCAGCTGCTGAGGAAGCAGCCGTCAAGACACAAGAACTTCGTCGCACCAGGTCAGAAGCTTGCCACGAGCAAAACGGAGTCTCACAGGCGCCGCGGAAGCCCCGCAGTGGTAGTGCTTCCACCAACGGTCGATATTCTCATGTCCAGTGCTGGAGATGCACGGGCTCACACGACGCCGCAAGCTGTTCCTTCTGCGGCAACAAAGGACACCTGCAGAAGGCCTGTCGTAAAAAAGCGGCAAAAGAAAAAAAAAAACCGGGCAAGGCTTCTGAACGGTCATCTGACTCCGAACGGGGGACCAGAGGCCGTAATCACCAGCTGACAGAAGCAACCAATCCCCCAGATCAGGATGTCTACCACGTGACGCCGTCCATTCGCCATACAGGGTCAACCTGTGGAGGAGGTTCCGGTTCTTCAGTCACTGTCTACAGTCAGCTCCGTCACTCCGGCTGTCTTCGCAGACGTTGCGATCAACGGACATGCCCTATCTATGGAGGCGGACTCAGGCTCCGCCTGCACCGTGATAAGCTCAGAGACCTTCCGAGTCCTGGACCTCACGACCACTAAGCTTCGACTCCCTCCACTCCAGCTACAATCCTACACCCACGAGTGGCTCGATATCATGGGTACACTGGAGGTTGACGTCACTTACAAGACCCGAGAGGCACGCCTTCCTCTTCTGGTGGTGAAAGGAACCGGCACCAGCCTGCTCGGCCGAGACTGGTTTCCTACGTTGGGAATCGGCCTCAGTGGCGTGAAGCAGGTCTCTGAAGAACGAACCCTTCGGAAGTAACCGGTCGGCGTTGTGGTAGCCGAACTTCCTGAGGTATTCAAGGAAGGTCTAGGAAAAAGCAAAGGGCTACCTGTTCGCATCGAGGTCGCCCCTGCGGCTACACCCCGGTTCCTCAAAGCGCGCCAGGTACCTGTTGCTCTACGTCCTCGCGTCGATGCCGCCATCGACATTCTCGTCAAACAAGGCGTCTACCAGCCAGTGCGAACTTCACGTTGGTCAACCCCGGTCGTCCCAGTCGTGAAGAAAAATGGCAAGATACGCCTGTGCGGCGACTACAAGTGCACCGTCAACCCAGCGCTCCAATGGGAGACATACCCCTTACCTACCACAGAGCAGCTCTTCGCCAACCTCGCAGGTTGCAAGGTGTTCTCGCGCCTTGACCTAGATCAAGCATACCAGCAGCTGACTGTGGACGATGAGACCGCCGGCTTGCTGACGGTTAACACGCATCGCGGACTGTTTCGAGTCACCCGCCTTCCATTCGGTGTCGCCACAGCCGTTGCCATCTTCCAGCGATACATGAAGGAACTGCTGGCCGGACTCCCAATGGTGCACGTCTACCTGGACGACATCATTGTCGGAGGCCGAATGAAGGTAGAGCACCACCGCAACCTCCGAGCGGTTTTGAACGGAATCCAGGAAGATGGAGTGCGCCTGAGCAAAGACAAGTGCGCCTTCGGAGTGCCTGAAGTCGTGTTCTTGGGCTATCGCATCGACAGCCAAGGCATTTACCCGACTCAAGAAAAGGTCAAGGCTCTGAAGGAAGCTCCAGCACCCAAGGAAAAGCAGCAGCTTCAGTCCTTCCTCGGGTTGTTGAACTTTTACAACCGTTTCCTACGCGGAGCAGCGCACACGCTCGAACGCCTGCACCGTCTCCTCGGCAAAGACTCGCCATGGAGATGAGGACCGGATGAAGACCACCCGTTAATCAACGCAAAAAAGCTTCTGGAATCGTCAGCGGTGTTGAGACACTACGACGTCCACAAGCCCCTCGTTCTCGCATGTGACGCATCGCCATACGGGCTCGGTTTTGTGCTGAGTCATGAAGATCAGCCTGGTCTGGAACCTCCAGTCGCCTATGGATCCAGGACGATGACTCCGACCGAGCGGAACTACTCTCAAACAGACCGAGAGGCGTTAGCCGTAGTGTCGGGAGTCAAGACGTTTCACCAGTACCTGTATGGGAGACACTTCAAGATCTACACAGATCACAAACCCTTGCTTGGGCTCCTGCACCACAGCAAACCCATCCCAGTGGTTCCATCCCCACGCCTGCTCCGATGGAATCTGCTCCTGGGACAGTACGACTACGAGCTGGTCTACCGTCCAGGTCGACAGATGGGCAATGCCGACTCCTTCAGTCGGTTGCCTCTGCCGACAAAGGACTTCCAGCCCCCACCCCCTGGAGGACGTTCTCCTGCTCGAGGCTGCTCTGGAGGTGCCATTCTACGCAGAGCAAATTGCTCGACTAACGAAACAAGATCCGAAGCAGTCCCGCGTCCTCCGCTGGATCAAGTATGGATGGCCTGACGAGAAGCCATCAGAAGAGTTCCAACCGTACTATGTGCGCCGCGACGAACTCTCCGCATACCGCGACTGCATTCTTTGGGGCAGCCACGTAGTTGTGCCACCTGGCCTCCGCCCTGAGATCCTTAAGATTCTCCACTCTGCACATCCCGGCATGGTGCGCATGAAGGGGCTCGCCAGAGGCTACGTCTGATGGCCAGGCCTGGACAAGGGAATTGAATAGCAGGTCCGCACCTGCGTGACTTGCCAAGTCACAAAAAACTCGCCTCCACAAGCTCCAGTGCATCCCTGGGAATGCAGCTCCAGGCCATGGTCTCGACTGCACGTGGACTTTGCTGGCCCCTTCCAAGGAAAGACCTTCCTTTTGGTCGTGGACTCGTATTCTAAGTGGTTAGAAGTACGAATTACGAAGTCCACATCAGCAACGACTGTCGTCCGCGAACTAAGAAGGATGTTCGCCACCCACGGGCTGCCCGAGGTGGTTGTCTCGGACAACGGCCCTGCCTTTGCGTCAGAGGAGTTCCGCACGTCCCTCGCCCGAAAAAACATCCGACAAGCATTGGTGTCTCCCTACCATTCATCAACGAATGGTCAAGAGGAAAGGTTCGTCCAAGACACCAAGAAATCGCTGAGACGCTTGAGAGGCGCTGACATCGATGTGTGCCTCACACGTTTTCTGTTTGAGCAGCATATCCTGCCAAGTACATCGACAGGAAGAAGCCCAGCAGAGTTGATGATGTCGCGCCAACTCAGGTCGGCTTTGGACAGCGTCCACCCTGACCATCAGCGCTACGTCGAGCAGCGCCAAGAAAAGCACGCGCAGAGCAGCAGAACAACGAGAGAATTCAGCCCCGGCGACAGCGTGTTCGCTCGCAACCTTGCGTTGGGACGTCCACGCTGGATTCCCGCCGTCGTCTACTCTCGCAATGAACCGGTATCATATCAGGTGAAGCTGCAAGACGGCACGTTTTGGAAACGGCACATTGACCACATTCGTCGACGAACGTCGGACATGCCGGACATTCCTGATACACGTGATCGCGCTCCGGATTCAGGTGGCGCGGACCTTGATCCACAAGAGACTCTTGACGACGCCGGGTCGGCTGCAAAGCACAGCATGCCGGGAACGTCTAGGACCGAAACTGAGGAAACCCCTGCCGAAGCCAGATTGACCCCGGCCGCTGCTCCTGGGTCACCCTCGCCCGCTGCTGCGCGACCCACAGATTCATCTGAGAGCAACAGCACCCCACCGACCGCACTTCGCCGATCAACTCGGACAGCGCGCCATCCCGCCCATTTGAAAGAATTCGTTTAGGGGGGAGGGGTGTTGTGTATTCAAGTTCTCGCGTCCCGGTCCTCACCGAGGAGTCCTGTATATTGGGGTTCCCCCCGATTGCACCAGATGGAACCACGCGTCCGGAGAGCACCGAGCCGGGCGCGTGTCAGGTTTCGTTTGCGCGTGCCTGACCCTACGCCCCCGCGAGACCGCGCGCGTCCCCGCCGAGCGTTGGAGCGACTCTCCACCATGTAATCCGCCAGCCACACGGGCTGGTTATATATACTCTAATAAAGTTGAGTTCTACGTATCAAGGACACAACAATAATGTTTACATATTCTACGCACAACAAAGACTCTGAAGTAGAAAAGTTGTTTCACTTGACTTTTCATGACTCAATGAAGATCACCGGTCAAACCGTCGCATTTGCCTAATATTAGGAAAGTGTTTCAAGCCTTGAACCAAATGTAGTGCTGCTTGGTTCGCAATGGCAGAAACACGTCTATAAACTACAAATACCAATCATTAAATGTATAAATGGTGCTCATCTTCCATTTTACCCTTAATTAGCCAAAACAAGCAGATTTTACTAAAAAATGGCCAATCCGAAATGTTTTAAGGAATAGCGTTTAGTCCAAGGACACGCCAAGGAATCCAGGTATTCTGCTCTATAAGCTGACAACGCCGATTACACAACTTAGTTCCCGCATAACAAGGGTTGTCACCTAAAAGGTCTAATTATTTCCCCAGCTTCCGGAATGAAGGCCCCGATAAAAGACGGCGTCATCTCTTCCCTCTTTCCGGCCTGCGAAATACCGTGCTGCTCATTCTACGATCTGGCCAAGGAACAGCTTCAACTCTTCCCCGATAACGTTGTTCTGGTAAGTGTGAAATTTGTTTCACCCGAGTTTCTCTGAGATTATAAACCTTGAATAAGGATATGGTTTTTCTGTGTGGATGGAAGTTTAGTTACAGTTGTATGCACAAAATAATGATTTCGCCGAAGGTATAGGCTCTTTGCAAAGTATTTTGATAAGATATTGATCTGCATTTTTTCTGATTAGGTTCAGCAAACAATAAAAAACTTACTTATAACACGAAATTCTCTAAGCCATAAGGCACCATGCAAAACCTTTCATATCTATGGCTCTTAAATCGTCATGAACTTTAAAGATATTCCTCAATGTAATTTTATTTTGCATATTTCTGATATCTTATTCCCCAAAATGGCATCCTTCAGTTTCACAGATATTTCTTTTTTACAATGGGCACCTTTGTTCCCCAACAAAATAATCCAAAGTGCAATTCGTCTTTAATATCCAAGCAAGGTCAAGATCACAGAAGCCTTAACTCTTACGTCCTTTCCCTTGTCTTGCCATCTTCTAAGTAGCGAGGGAAGTGTCTTGCTTTTACTTTTAAACACTAGGGAAATCGTTTGATGCAGGTGTCACGTGTAGTCAGGTTACTTGACAATTTCCCTGCTAAATTTTACGGGGAAACTGAAGGCGTTTGCGCCACGGGACTTTAATTTCGCAGCCAAATTTAGCGGGGAACCAGAATTGACGTGTAGGTCACGTGATATCAATTCACGTGAAGTCTATTTCTCCGCCAAAGTTAGCGGGGAAACCAAATTGGTGTGTACGTCAAGGGACATTAAAGGTTTATCGCTAAATTTAGCGGGGAAAATGAATTGGTGTAGGTCATATGACGTCCGGTCACGTGATGTCAAATTTCACGCTAATTATAGCGGTGAAACTTAATTGATGTATAGGTCACGAGACGTCTTTTTCCTCTATATTTGGGGAAAAATAAAATTTGTATATGTCACGAGACACCTGTAGGGTGTCCCAAGTCACGAGGCTTGATCTAAAATGGACTGTAAAAACCGACGACTGCACGTAGCAATCTCAACTTTTCGTCAAAGGTGTATTTCACAGGTCGGTTTTTTCTTCTGAAATTAGAAAGCGTAGCTCCCTCTCTGTAAACAATAGAGCCAAGAAACTTGCCACGGTCAACTGCGGGCGGCGACGCAGACGACGAAGTCGAATGGCGGGGCACGCTTGGCGCTCGTATTGATAGATGGCGCTACATCCTTATCGAGACGACTCGCGACCACTGTGCTTTATTAAAATAAACATAGTCTTTTTGCATGTACCTTTGGTTCGAAAATAAATGTGGACAATAAAAGCAAAACCTCAAGTAAAAAAAAAAAAAAGAACGCGTCTGCATAACGACGGCGCTTTTGCTGCCAACGAATTTCGTCTGCGTGTCGTCTATACTTTTTTTCGCTGGCCGGGTACATCTTCTGACGTTGCTCCCGGCGCCATCTACCAATACGCGCGCCAAACGCGCCCCGCAACTCGACTTGGTTGTCTGCGTTGCCGCCCGCCGTTGACACTGGCAAGTTTCTTGACCCTATTTTTTTACAAAAAGGGAGCTACGCTTTCTTATTTTACAAGAAAAACCCGACCTGTGAAATACACCTACGATTTTACAATTTTAAATACGCGATTCTGAAAGTTTTTTTTTTTATTTAATATTAACTATAATATATTGGGATCTGTTGAAGACTTTTATGGGCAACATGGAGCCGACGAAGGCAATGAGCGAGTGCTGAGCATGCGAGACACGAAGCACGGGCGTGGAGTAAGTCGTGGCATAGCCTCCTCTATACTGACAAAGCCTGGCAGATCGTCACGTAACGCGGCCGCCGGAAGTGAAAAGGTAGAGCGGCAGACAAGAGTCATGCAACGGGCGCCCCGCTGCGACGAGAAACCGAAAGAGGGCGATGGAATGTCCGCTCGTGCTTCTCGCGCTCCTCACGCTATCGCTTCTTTTCTCGTCGGGCTTGAAAACCATGTTTCGCGACCTCGCCGCTGCAAAAGCTGTGCGCTGAATACCAGACTCCCCGAGAAATGCTCTGTGCTACCAAATCCTCGCGCTCCAAATCTGCGACCGGGCACTCTATGGCTTCGTCATCGAACTGCCAGGCTTTGTGAGTATAGAGGAGGCTATGGTCGTGGCAATGAACGCACGAGGCTGGCCACATTCTCTTACAATCTGCACAGAAGCCTTGTTGGAAACCTCATCGAGTAAACGACTATTCATTACTTCTAACAGGATCAGTGTCTGTACCATATCTGCTTATATGATATTGTTATTAAGGTCAAAGCTTCACGTGCCTTAATCGCCGAGTCTCTACCACCAGTTATTTAAATGGCTCTGGACGGGCCCGCAAATATCTGAGGCCCTTATTATATGAGGTGTTGTATTTCAAGAACTAGGTGGAGTAATCATAATAGCAAAACGTTGCCAGCAAAAACAACAAGAATTAAATTTTATGCTTCCTTTTTCACCTCATGCCGGGTTTGACAAAATGGATTTCTAGGAAGCGTCGTTAGATGAAACCGCATTCGATGAAATATCCAAACCCAGGTTTTCACAATGTTGATTGTTCCAGGTTTTGTCCACCTAAACGCAACTACAATGGTCAGTCGCTCTAGTTTTGCTCCTTTTTATTGCAGGCCGACAGCACCGTGTCTCTTACCGGCCCTCAGGTGTTGGCGCGGATGCAGCGCTACGCGGCGGGCTTCCAGGCCAACGGTGTCCTGGTTGGCCACCGAGTGTGCGTTCACCTCAAGAACACCGTGGAAAACTTTCTCGCCATGTTCGGATGCATCCTTGCTGGGGCGACCGTCATCTTGGCCAAAATATCGCTCACAGAAAGTGAGCAGAGCCTCGTTGCTTTGGTCGGCCGCAGTGCGGAGCGCTGGAGACGAACCAGTTGTATTTTAATGCTTCGCTTGCTCGTGGCCTTTGTGCGCGCGGAGGTACTTCAATCAATAATAGCTAAGCCCACATGCCGCATGCCTTTCGACCCTTTGGCGGGAAGGATCTTTCAAAGAGCTGGCCGGTGGGGCCATTGATAGTCAACAGAAAAGGATTATCATAAGTTATTCACCGTGATGTATTTAAGAGTAGGTGTAGCCAACGCAAAACGTAAAGTTCAAACAGGTCGCCTCGAACACTTTTTTATTCTAACTTTCACCTACCATAAGCGTTCATAAAAAAAATTATAGAAACAAATCTATCCAACAGAATAATTTCAGACATCCCCCAATTCATGGTGTTTACGTAGTTAGTACACGCCTTATTTTTCCTCCAAATTTCAGGAGAGCTTCACTACCAAATGAGCGACGGTGATGCGACTCATGTTGTGACAGACTCTGAATTTGCCAGCAAGTTCCTCAACGCAGCGAAGATCCTCCAGCTGAAGGTAAAAACGAATTACTTATTTTGTACACCAGCCACCCTTAAAAAGCCAGTGTAACTCTTAATTTGCAAAGAACAAATAGCGGGTTGGTAAAATACAAGAACAAAAAAAAATAACCACTAATGGAAAAGGGCAGACGGCACAGTTCAAGAACTATGCCACATTTCCTTGTGATGGATGAAGAAAGAATTAAACAATTAAAACTGGGACAACACAACCACATCTTTCAACTAGCAACAGACGAGTAAAATTTCCACAGCGAGCAGCCGACTATACGACTTTTACTCGTCTGTTGCTAGTTGAAAGATGTGGTTGTGTTGTCCCAGTTTTAATTGTTTTAATCTCTCTTCATCCATGACTTGAACCAACACGCTCTGCTCCCAAGCATTTCCTTGTGCTTGTGCGTTTTTATCCGTTCTTTGATTTGCTTTTCGAAATCTACATAATTACGGTCTCTAGAACCGGTGTTTCAACTCATAAAAACTGTATTTCTTCCGCAGTGTTGTCACTACTATTTGCGACTTTTAATGAATTGATGGAATCAAGTGTTTAGAACACAAAGCTGGTGAGACATGTTCGCTCGTAATATGCGTGAGCGCGAGAGACATTCACAATTCCTTTTAATTTAACGCACGAAACCCTGGAAGGTTTGAAGCCGGATGTTCAAAACAGGCGCTACATTAAAAATGTGGGAAGTTATACGGCGAGCACGTTTCCCAGAAGATACCTTTGGCATGTCGGAACGCAAGGGGGGCGCGCCAATCAAAGTACAGCATAAAAACCCCGCAATGATGAGGCCCCCAAGGGGTCGCCATCACTGCTAGAGATTGGGGGGGAACCAAACACACAAGGTGCACAAAGAGCAGGTGGACTTGCGCGCCGTATGAATATAGAATCAGTCACTTCTGCCTACATCAGAGCAAATCGAGCGTCGACATGTAGGCTCAAGCGAGAATGCGTAGTGCATGATCCCTTTTGACCGTTTGTAACGTCTAAACGACTTCTAAGTGATTCTAGACCACGAAGGCACAATGGAATAAAAGTAACATTGCGGTATGAGAAACATCAGGTGATACAGCGGCGTGCTCCACTAAACTGGGGTGCATTGAGTAGACAATCAAGGCGATGTGGCGAGGAATTGAGGAAAAAGAGAAGATCGGTGAGAAAGAGGGTGATCATGTGCGCGACAGAACGCCGCCCCCACAGCCTCTCCTGGGTCCGGGGCAGACGTTTTAGTTGTGATTCTCCCTGTCTTGTTGGAACGCGCACGGTAGACGTGAGCAGAACAAAAAAGAACTTTACCTTAGAGACATTGTTTAGCCTATATGGAAGGGTAAATCCTCATTCGTAAAAAGTGGTAAATTTCCTGAAGCCGTAATAAAAGTAAGGCAGCCATTTGCTATGAACAGGACATGACGGAGGCGTTCGGTGCCCGAAAGCCCGGCCCTGACGCAACTAATCCCTCTGTTAAGGGGCGGGCGACGGTCTTGCTCACTCTGGCTGGAGGGAGTTAGCAGGTGGAGACAAAAGCAGCTATTCTTTGCGTCAACGCACTATCCTTGTAATCAGAGCTCCTCAGCGCTCCTCGTAAAGAAGGGCACTGGGCATATTGTTTTTTTTTTTTTTTTTCAACTGTGAACATGCTTAAACGAAAAAAAAATGATCGAGGCTGTTGTTTCAGGGGAAACCTCCACGCCGCCATAAATTGAAAGGTGGTATGATCATAAAGGGACCATGAAATTATGTTCGAACTCTTTCGTAAATAGTGACCAAACATAATCTTAAATGAAAATCGAACTTAGAGCCGGATCCGCTTTTGTTTTCGTCCTTTCACTTTTTGTACAAGAAAACAAGTGAAAACCCAAGTTTGCTTTCCTCTCCAATTCAACATTAAAAAAAACTGGGCCGAACTCGCTGCTCCCACCAAGCTGATTCTCGAAGAAACGCGCTAGCATTTCGTGTGGCAGTTTTATACGACAAAGCTTGGTGAATGCTGCCTCTCGGCACTTTTCTGCGGGGTGAAAGGAACCCCAAAAACCTTCTTCTCCCTGGTGCAAGCAGATCGCCCACGCGGTTTTCCGGTCTCCTATCATCCGTGTTTCCGCACCACCAGCATGCCGTTCGCTGCACAAGTGGTGTCTTGAGCGCCCCACCGCGCTTCCCCTGTGCCCAGACTTGTCTAAGATTTTCTGACTTTCATGAATCTCAGCAACTTTCTAATTGGAACCATGTTCATTTTCACAAAAATGAAGTTTGTAAAGAAATCGTAGCTGATTATTCGACTTATCCTGACGATTCGCCCCTCATGCTATATCCCCCTGAATGTAGAACTCACCGCCACAAGCCGCATTAATGTAACTTACAAAGCTTTCTTTTCAACAAATCTGTAAAGCTTAAACAAAACACCCTGGGGTTTTGGAGTTTATTTTTCGCAGAACGTGAAAAATGTTTCTCGGACTTGCTTTTTTTCTTGTTTAAAATTTGGAATTAGTCTTTGGCCCTTTTATATATGCCCCATTTGCCAAAATTCAGCGTTTAAATTTCCATTCTAAGTAAAATTTCTAAAGTTCAAAATCAAAATAGTAATATCCGGACACACATATCACTAAAATTCGAAAGTAAAAATCTTATTTCTTCTTCGACACTTGGCGTTGGCGCCCTTACAATTGAGAAAATTGACTGTCCTACATAAAAACTTGCAAACAAGTTTTGCTTTAATAAAGGTCCATATTTTAAAATCACTAAACGCTTAGGCCTCCCTGAAAAGATAAGTTTCCACTCTATTCTTCACCGCGAAGGCGCGGGGCGTAGCAGTGGAGGCAATAATATAAAAACATCCGCAACCCTCCCCCCCCCCTCCCCACAAAAAAAAAGAAAAAGAAATCTGTGGAATTAAGTTGTCGTTTTTCCCGGTGTTGTGAAAGGCAGGGTTTCCACTCCGATGGCCTGGAGCGCGGTGGCCGGAACGTCAGGGACTGGTTGACTCGCTGCTTGTGTTGAGCTATATACATTAATTTACACGCCCAAGTTACAACTCCCAACTTGGGAGATCATCCTTACTTCTCCAGAGTCTCGGCCCAACTACGCCAAAATCTTCCAGCGCTCTTTCCTTCAAAATTCAGCCTTTCACTTTCTCAGTGAACAAAACGACCAATCAGTTTAAATGTGACTCACATAACCGGGACTGGGCCAGTCACCAGTAAAGGCCTTCAACAACGACTCCAAGGGACCACATACTTGAAACCCCCAAAGGTTTGTACCTTTCACTTCATCCGACTCGACAGAGCGGCGCCGAACCCGACTCGTCGTAGTGCCCCTTGCGCTAAACGACGCACAAAAAGGAAAACGTCGGGTGAGGTTTTGTGGTCTCCGTCTCGGATCACGTCAATCCCTGGGGCTCTCTCCGCGTCACCCCCTCCCCCCGAAGGTCACACTGCGGCCGCTGGGGCGGCTGCAAAGGAGCATAAACAAGAGAAAACAGGAGCGCTTCGTAACTTAACTGAAAAGTTAAAAGCAAGTTTTACTAGTTTACAAACACAACCCTCCTCCCCATAAACCGCACTAATAGTATAGTCCAAACTTGAAATCCAAACAATGACTTCCGTCACGGCCCAAAAGTACTCATGACCGAATTTTGATGAGAAAAACAGCAAACCTCCTTTCGTCCATAATCTGAGATTTGAATGAAACCTGGAGTGGCCTCTCCTCGGAACGTCTTACCCTGTTCTGCGACTAAACATGTTTGTAAAATACCGTTGTACTATCTTTCGCCATAGTGACCTTGAAATTAGTTGTTTTTTTAATAAATCGGTATTGACAAATATGTGGGAAGTTATACGGCGAGCACGTTTCCCAGAAGATACCTTTGGCATGTCGGAACGCAAGGGGGGCGCGCCAATCAAAGTACAGCATAAAAACCCCGCAATGATGAGGCCCCCAAGGGGTCGCCATCACTGCTAGAGATTGGGGGGGAACCAAACACACAAGGTGCGCAAAGAGCATGCGAACTTGCGCGCCGTATGAAGGTAGAATGAGTCACTTCTGCCTACATCAGAGCAAATCGAGCGTTGACATGTAGGCTCAAGCGAGAATGCGTAGTGCATGATCCCTTTTGACCGTTTGTAACGTGTAAATGACTTCTAAGTGATTCTAGACCACGAAGGCACAATGGAATTAAAGTAACATTGCGGTATGAGAAACATCAGGTGATACAGCGGCGTGCTCCACTAAACTGGGGTGCATTGAGTAGACAATCAAGGCGATGTGGCGAGGAATTGAGGAAAAAGAGAAGATCGGTGAGAAAGAGGGTGATCATGTGCGCGACAGAACGCCGCCCCCACAGCCTCTCCTGGGTCCGGGGCAGACGTTTTAGTTGTGATTCTCCCTGTCTTGTTGGAACGCGCCCGGAAGATGTGAGCAGAACAAAAAAAAGAACTTTACCTTAGAGACATTGTTTAGCCTATATGGAAGGGTAAATCCTCATTCGTAAAAAGTGGTAAATTTCCTGAAGCCGTAATAAAAGTAAGGCAGCCATTTGCTATGAACAGGACATGACGGAGGCGTTCGGTGCCGAAAGCCCGGCCCTGACGCAACTAATCCCTCTGTTAAGGGGCGGGCGACGGTCTTGCTCACTCTGGCTGGAGGGAGTTAGCAGGTGGAGACAAAGGCAGCTATTCTTTGCGTCAACGCACTATCCTTGTAATCAGAGCTCCTCAGCGCTCCTCGTAAAGAAGGGCACTGGGCATATTGTTTTTTTTTTTTTTTTTTCAACTGTGAACATGCTTAAACGAAAAAAAAATGATCGAGGCTGTTGTTTCAGGGGAAACCTCCACGCCGCCATAAATTGAAAGGTGGTATGATCATAAAGGAACCATGAAATTATGTTCGAACTCTCTTGTAGATAGTGACCAAACATAATCTTAAATGATAATCGAACTTAGAGCTGGATCCGCTTTTGTTTCCGTCCTTTCACTTTTTTTTACAAGAAAACAAGTGAAAACCCAAGTTAGCTTTCCTCTCCACTTAAACAGAAAAAAAAATGGTCCGAACTCGCTGCTCCCACCACGCTGATTCTCGAAAAAAAGGCGCTTGCATTTCGTGCGGCAGTTTTATATGACAAAGCGTGGTGAATGCAGCCTCTCGGCACTTTTCTGCGGGGTGAAAGAAACCCCGAAAACCTTCTTCTACCTGGTGCAAGCAGATCGCCTGCGCGGTTTTCCAGTCTCCTATCATCCCCGTTTCCGCACCCCCAGCATGGCGTCCCACTGCACAAGTGGTATCTTTAGCACCCCACCGCGCTTCCCCTGTGCCTAGACTTGTCTAAGCGTTTCTGAATTTTATGACTCTCAGCAACTTTCTAATTGGAACCATGCTCATTTTCACAAAAATGAAGTTGGTAAAGAAACTGCAGCTGATTTTTCAACTTATCCTGACGATTCACCCCTCATGCTATACCCCCTGAATGTAGAACTCACCGCCACAAGCCGCATTAATGTAACTTACAAAGCTTTCTTTTCAACAAATCTGTAAAGCTTAAACAAAACACCCTGTATACGGCTCCGGGTTTTTGGAGTTTATTTTTCGCAGAACGTGAAAAATGTTTCTCGGACTTGCTTTTTTTCTTGTTTAAAATTTGGAATTAGTCTTTGGCCCTTTTATATATGCCCCATTTGCCAAAATTCAGCGTTTAAATTTCCATTCTAAGTAAAATTTCTAAAGTTCAAAATCAAAATAAGTAATATCCGGACACACATATCACTAAAATTCGAAAGTAAAAATCTTATTTCTTCTTCGACACTTGGCGTTGGCGCCCTTACAATTGAGAAAATTGACTGTCCTACATAAAAACTTGCAAACAAGTTTTGCTTTAATAAAGGTCCATATTTTAAAATCACTAAACGCTTAGGCCTCCCTGAAAAGATAAGTTTCCACTCTATTCTTCACCGCGAAGGCGCGGGGCGTAGCAGTGGAGGCAATAATATAAAAACATCCGCAACCCTCCCCCCCCTCCCCACAAAAAAAAAAGAAAAAGAAATCTGTGGAATTAAGTTGTCGTTTTTCCCGGTGTTGTGAAAGGCAGGGTTTCCACTCCGATGGCCTGGAGCGCGGTGGCCGGAACGTCAGGGGACTGGTTGACTCGCTGCTTGTGTCGAGCTTTATACATTAATTTACACGACCAAGTTACAACTCCCAACTTGGGAGACCATCCTAACTTCTCCAGAGTCTCGGCCCAACTACGCCAAAATCTTCCAGCGCTCTTTCCTTCAAAATTCAGCCTTTCACTTTCTCAGTGAACAAAACGACCAATCAGTTTAAATGTGACTCACATAACCGGGACTGGGCCAGTCACCAGTAAAGGCCTTCAACAACGACTCCAAGGGACCACATACTTGAAACCCCCAAAGGTTTGTACCTTTCACTTCATCCGACTCGACAGAGCGGCGCCGAACCCGACTCGTCGTAGTGCCCCTTGCGCTAAACGACGCACAAAAAGGAAAACGTCGGGTGAGGTTTTGTGGTCTCCGTCTCGGACCACGTCAATCCCTGGGGCTCTCTCCGCGTCACCCCCTCCCCCCGAAGGTCACACCGCGGCCGCTGGGGCGGCTGCAAAGAAGCATAAACAAGAGAAAACTGGGGCGCTTCGTAACTTAACTGAAAAGTTAAAAGCAAAATTTACTAGTTTACAAACACAACCCTCCTCCCCATAAACCGCACTAATAGTATAGTCCAAACTTGAAATCCAAACAATGACTTCCGTCACGGCCCAAAAGTACTCATGACCGAATTTTGATGAGAAAAACAGAAAACCTCCTTTCGTCCCTAATCTGAAATTTGGATGATACCTGGAGTGGCCTCTCCTCGGAACTTGTTACCCTGTTCTGTGACTAAACATGTTTGTAAAATACCGTTTTACTCTTTTTCGCCATAGTGACCTCGAAATTAGTTGTTTTTTTAATAAATCGGTATTGACAAATATTTTGTCGGCGTGCGTTTTCTGCATTTTTTTTTTATTTTTACCAAAACTCGAATTTCTGCTGCTCGTATACTAAGATGTTCTTGTGTCTGTATCAAAGCCTACTTAATGCCTTGCAAAACTCCGTGATAAGTAGTATTTCTCATGTCACGTTTTTCTGGTAAAATGAATGACAATAAAATTCGAATTTTTTTGTTAGATATATGTCAAATACAATTACTGATATAAGATATTCATTCCGTTTAAGTATACTCTATGAAGTTAAAATAAAAAAAAAATATTTACCTAATAAAGGTTTCTGAAGGCTACACCACAACTGTTGTCTGCAAACGCTTTCGAGAACAGCCTCAACGTGGGAATAAAGTGAAAACGGTCTAAACCTAAAATAAGCATATTTAAGGAATCAACATAGGTAGAGAAGGAGGATTGATTAAAAAATAAAAAGCTGAGCAGAATGAACAATTAATTGACAAAAAAAACTACTGTTTTTTTTTTCTTTTTTAGCGGCATTTGCAACATTATCTAAAGAGATACTTTAAGGAAACTTGAAATGTACCCGTCGTGTTCAAAAGTAGGTTGAATATGATCCACAACATTCCTAAATGACGATCGCACGTTTGTATTTTGAACCTGGTGGCTGTATTTTTCGTTATAAACGGCCCACTTTGGCAAGCGATTGAAGAGCAGCCAGCGGAGAGCACGTGACACCCGACGCAATCGTGACGTAGTTCGTTTCGGGACGAGCAAAGCTGCGGCGAGGCAGACGTCGAGGGGATGCCCTGGTCAACCCAGCCACCGAAGCGGTCTGCTTTTGTACGAATTTTAATTGACCGGTTAATCTTCTATAATCTTCTAGAGGAACAGTCGCGACTTCTGGGACACACAAAAGAGATTCTCGGGGAAAGGGGAGTTCCTCCTTCCCCTCTTCTTTCGTGGTGGCCGGAGGCGAGACAGTTACCGTCACTACCTCTCAAGGTTCCTTGACGGGCGTTACAAACGAGGCGTTAGCGGCATCCACCAGGTGCTCTTTGCTAATCGTTTAATTGGTTTTAAAATTAATTTTCGTGTCTTTTTTAACAAATTTATTGGTGTGTCCGATGTGATACTCCTCCTTTTAACAGATACAGACCAAAAATAAGCGCCGAAATTTCGCTTTAGTATCTCTTAAAAAGGTACTTCAACGAATTTTGAAACATACCCGTCGTGTTCACAAATAGACTGAATATGATCCACAATATTCGTAAATGACAATGGCACGTTTCTATTTTGAGCCTGATGGCTGCATTTTCGTTATAAACGGCCCATTCTGGCAAACGCTCGGAGAGCAACCAGCGGAGAGTACGTCACATCCGCCGCAATCGCGACGTAGTTTGTCTCGGGACCTTACGTCCGGACCAACGTTACTAAACCACTCAGTTGGGAAACTGCCATAAAGACTGCTCTGAAAAAGTGGCACCGACCCGTCCTCCAGAACCGAGCTAATGGCGATCGCAACGCCGCCATTTCTCCCGCAGCGGCCACTCGAGGAACTGCGCGTGACTTCTATTTTGGTTTTATTCGGCCATTTTGGGGCCAAAACAGATACTGTGGAAGGGGCTTCAGGGGGTGCCACCCCCCGACTCCCTAGCGGACGCGCCGCGGATTACTACCGAGGTTAATATGTGCCTAGCTCGGGACGCGCTACCTGAAATCACCGCTGAGGCACGGTTGTATAAAAACAATATTATAGTACTGCAAACTTTGCAAATTAAATATTTTAGAAAACAACACGCGCCCATCTGTTTGTACTAAACTCCAATAAAAGTTACTACAAAAAGAGTTTTTTCCGTTGGTTTTTATGCAAAAACATGCTTTCTAAAAGCTCAAGGTGACCACAGTTAAGACAAATGATAGAGAGTGGCGCTGTTGTCATATTTAGCCCGGTCTCGATGGACGACAGCGGCCCAGGTTTCAACGGTGAGTTCCCCAACTGAGGGTTCTAGTAACGTTGGTCCGGACGCAGCGGACGCTGCGAGCTATCCCAGCCAATCCCGTTCTGCAGACGTAGCCGGTGATACGTTTTCCGCGCGACGCTGTGCCCCCTCTCCAAGTTCATGTGACATTCGCACGGCTTTGGATAGGCCCTGATGGCTCGTAGCATCCGCTGAAAGCAGCCGAAGCACACCAGCGATCGGGCCACCGCAAGTAACCGCAAAGCTGTCTTCGTGCGAATTTTGAGTGACAGGTTAATCTTCTCTTATCTTGTAGAGGGACAATAGCGAATTCTGAGACACACAAAAGAGTGTCTCGGAAAAAGGGGAGTTCCTTCCTTCAGCTCTTCTCTCGTCGTGGTGGCCGGAAGCGAGACGGTTACCACCACTACCTGTCAAGGTTCCTAGACGGGCATTACAAACGAGGCGTTAGTGACATCCACCAGGTGCTATTTGCTAGTTGTTTCATTCGTTTTAAAATTCCTTTTCGGGTTTTTTTTCAACAAGATATTGATGTGTCAGATGTGATAATGCTCTATTTAACTCGAATAGGCCAAGAAATAAGCGCTGGAATTTCGTTGTTGTATCCCTTTAAGGTGCAACTCCGCCATGCATGCCGTTTTGCTACATTTTTGACGGTTTATAACTCTCGATGTATGTATTCTACAGTCATAAAGTTAATGTTAAATAAACTGAATGTTTAGAACTATAATTTAATGTCTCAATATTACGTTGATTCTTGATTGTTAGGCTATTATTTAACTTTTAATAGACCACAATTTTTTATATTGAACAATTTTCTCCTTGACTTCTAACGTCCGAATGTCCATAATAATTTAGGTGAACGGTTTGTTGAATATAGTGAACTAAGAAAGTAAGCAAGGAACTGTACAGAAAATGCATATTTTTGAATAAAAAATAAAGTTTAAAATAGTGGTATTTCCTTGTGCTATAAAAACGGAATTACATCAACTAACGAAAATAGCGAGACATTCAATGATGACGTATCTTTTGATATTATATTTAACAGAAACCGCGAATGATAGATTACACATTCTCTCCATTATTCAATCAAACACGTTTTCCATTCAGTTACGCCAAGTAGCAGTTTTCCAATATCAAATACAGATGGCGACAAGTGTCCAAGAATAGCTTGATTTCCATTTGTCGTCATACGCCGCTTGAAATGCCACGTGAGAAAAAGAAATGGTTTCAGATGTGTGGCTGCCAGATGCCTGGATGCCCACAGTGAGAGAGCTAGAGTTACAAAAACAACAACCGCGAGACTGCAAGTGGACCACTGTGGCTTTTGCGCGCGTTTCACTCTGCGTCGCTATTGCTTCTTACTGTTCTTTGTCAGTAACTCGGGCCTCACATTGGAGTGCAGTCTGGAACCCAGCCTTGCTGTTTCAGACCACATTGCCATTCTTGTTCAGACTGTGTTCTCAGTGCCGAAATTTGGTGGATATGCCAAGAGAATCGAGAAATCTTCTGCGAAGTACATAACGCACCTGAAAACTCTTCTCCACCTTGCACCGTGGTCTGTGATATTTGATAAACCGTCGGCGGTCATTGGGTATGAAACTTAGCTAGATTTTTTTTAGGCAATTCAGCACGACTGTGTCCCTAACAAGTCTTCTTCGAGCTGCGGTAAGTCCCCAAGGATAGCAAGGGAAATTATCTGTCTCTGTCATCGTAAGAAGCGTCTGTTTCAGAAGGCTAAGGTGCAGCACCGTCATGAGCTTATTGCACTCGCCAGGCAAGTTCAGAAAGAGTTGAAAAAGCTCATTTTAACTTTCAAGTTTCTTTCAACTTCATTGTTTCTCTGCAGGCGAGAAAGGGAGGGAGAAAAAACGCAGACTGTTGTCGCTTGACAGAGTTTCTCCTCCCCACCAGCAACAAGAGAAACTATTTTACATACTAGTGACCCGTAAAACAAGGTTTACATAGATGCACTGCACACAACATTGAACAGAATAAAAAGATCTGGCATACATCGCGAACATTTCTTGCAAGTCGGAGGTCCCATCAAGAATAGGCACAGATAACACTAGAGAAACAATGAACGAGTTCTGCTCGAACTCATCAAATCCGTGCCGAATCTATAGTCTACTATTTATAACATTAAGCAACGAGTACTGCAGCATCTGGAGGCCTTAGCCTGTTCTCTAGCGAGGCGTTGACCATGTGTCAAAGCAACGGCCTGCATATGCAGGTAGCCTCCGCTTCACATTGGCGATTGATAGAAAAACAAGTTGATTTTGCCTTACAGATGTTTGACATCTTAGAAGAAGTATATAATTGTAATTCTCTGTACTTGGAACTATATGAAGGTTTTTGAAAAGTTGTAATGTGAGAGCGTTAAACTCTGCATTGCACATAATTTGGATTATTCTCTTCTGGAGAACATGCATGTGATGCATATTTGTGACCGTTGTGCTACCCCAAACAAGGAAGCAGTAATTATAGCGAGAGTAAAAGGGGGAGTTATAAAGAAGGATTAAGACCGAAAGGAATTTATAAATAATACCCACAATTTTTGTAAGTCTGCCAGCTATACATTGTACTTCGGCGTCCCAGCTCATGCATTCATTAAATATCACACAAAGAACCTTCACATTTTGTACAAAGTCAATATTTCGTCCCTGGATAGAGCGCCCTTGAGAAGATGAAAACACTATATTTTTGGATCGAAAAAGTATTGCTTTCGTCTTATCTGTATTAATTGCTTAAGAGTTTGAGATTGTCCAATCACTTATCTTCCGCAGAAGGCTATTTGCCGCGCATAAAACCTGGTGGACAACTTTCCCCGAAAAGTATAAAGTGGTGTCGTCCGCGTAAATTATAAAATCTGCCGTGTCGTCCATATTTAATATATCATTGATGTACAAGTTAAACAGAAGGGGTTTAAGGATACTCCCCTGCGGGAGTATCCTTAAACGTCAGTTTCTTTAAGCAATAGCGCTGACTACCTATCACGACACACCAGCTGATTCCGATATTTAAAAAGAACCCTCGATCATTCCTTGAGGTAACTCCTCGCATCCCGTATGCATTTAATTTTTGAAGCACAGTTTTATAATTCAAACGGTCGAAAGCCTTTGAAAAATCAATGAAAACCCCCGAGGTATTCAATTTCCTTTCGGTGTTGTTTAAAATTAGTTCCTTGTGTTTTAATAGCACGAGTTCTATCGTATTGCCCCTTCATAAAACCAAACTGGCAAGATGTTAGGACAGAGTTTTTTTCGCAGGAAGTGTATAATCTGGCATGCATTATTTTCTCTAGCCCCTTTGAGAACACTGGGAGCACAGAAACAGGTCTATAATTTCCGAGGTGGTTTTTATCCCCAGACTTGAAAATAACCGTAAACTTTGCGACTTGCATTTGTTTAGAAAATTGACCATTTTGAAGTGCTAAATTAAAAATTAAAAAGCAATTGATTTAATTAGATTTTTTAGAGGCTTGATTTAAACACCATCTATGTCAGTACTTTCGCTATTTCAAAGGTTCCTAAAAATTGCTGCCACTTCCTCCACGTCAGTGGGGGCAAGAAAACGTGTGCAAGAGATACCTTTCACAAATGGAAATTCATCGGCAGTGTTACCATCATTTACAATGCTTACAAAATAGCCATTGAATATTTCAGCTAACGCCAAACCACCTTTCGTCTCCCCCTCGATGTTATGCTTGATGGCTGTAGATTCGAAAGGGCCACGTCGCAGAAATGAGTTAAGCTTCTTCCATATAATATCTGATAGTCGCTCATTTTGAAACCCAGCATAAAAATACGTACGGTTAGCCTTGCGTAAAGCACTCGTCACTGTCACCCAGGGCTTCCGAGCCTTCCTGTGGACAAGTTGTTATAAGGAGAAAAACTCTAGCTGCCTCGGTGATGAGGAAAGCATGTCGAGATTTAAGTCTCCACCCAAGAAAAAAGTAAGAATATTTTCACCAATAAACACAAACAAATCGTCAATGAACTTTAGGAAACAAGAAATATCACCATTTGGATGGCAATATATTACGCAGTACAGGCACTTCAAATGTTAGACCGTTAAAACTCCATCACCAGATCAAGCAGCTGGCTTGCTGTGGCCCCGCTCACCAACGTAGAGCTCACTGCGACAGAAAAGGACGTTCAAAACAAGGATATGTCATGATATGGAATGAAAAAAAAAAAAAAAAACAGATACACACACAGAGGACGGCATACATGCATTAGGCAGGCCTACGAATTATGAATCCCGGAGAAAAGGTCACCGGAGTAATGCGCACCGGAAACCCGGCGGATGCGGAGAAAAGCTCACCAGAATTTCGATAGGTGCGGAGAAAAGCTCGAATCCCGGACAAAAGCTCACCGGACAAAAGCTCACCGGACAAAAGCTCACCGGACAGAAGCTCACCGGACAAAAGCTCACCGGACAAAAGCTCACCCATTTTTTCACAGACCCGGACAAAAGCTCACCAGGAGAAAATTTAATGTTGGTCTTAAGACGAGTGCGGACAACTTAGGTGCATGCCTGCGACACTAAAAAATTCGAATACCTTTAAGACGCACAATGACAGAAATAATGCATTTTCTTAGCCATTCATTTCAAATATTACCTTGAACCCCATGAAAACCCATGCATTAGTAATGAAGAGACATTGTGCCTAATCTTTATGTACGCGTTTAGCGTAACATAAGCGCAATGAAAAAGCGAGTTCACTGAAGGGTGACTTCGCTTCTTCGGTCCCTTTTCGGGTTCAAAAACTTCGTTTCACGAAGTTTTTTGGGCGATGCACAAGGGTGCTTCGACATACCTTGAGTCAAGCAAGCTCTATCTTATCAGCTCCACTCAGTTTCGGCGACCTAAATTTTGGTCCCAAAACGTTGCTTCTCTGCCTGTCATGGCTTATCTGTCGACACCTTTGCAAGGGATGGGGTACCAGTTCTCATAAAAATGGTACAATGTCCATCGCGTCCGCACGTTATCCAAGCCCGTGCTTCGCCCAGGCAGCAAAAAAAAAAGAGGTGAGCTTTTGTCCGGGTTTGTGAAAAAACGGGTGAGCTTTTGTCCGGTGAGCTTTTGTCCGGTGAGCTTCTGTCCGGTGAGCTTTTGTCCGGTGAGCTTTTGTCCGGTTACCGAAAAGCTCACCCACGATTCTGCGAACCGATCTAACAATTTTTCTTCACAGCCTGTCGCTCCGTGACAGAACGTTCAGAATTGGGTGCACACATTTCATTGACGCCGTTCAATCAAGGCCATTTCATCAAACGTCGTTTCATCGAAGCCGTTTCATATAACGCCGTTTTATCGAACGGTATAGTTTCTGGCCGGATTGTTTCTCGCCTTTGTAAATAGATTTTTTTTTTTTTTTGCATAAAAACTAACAATATTCTGCTCTGTTTTTTTTTTTTTTTTTTTTGCTTTGCTTTGTGATAACCAATGACCTCTTTCGGTGATGTAGACCAAGACGGACTTGTCACTTTTTGGGGGGCTGTCTCCATGTGGAAGTAAGCAGCTTAGAAAAAAAGACGCGTCGACAACTTCGTTTGTTGTTCTCATGCATTCTGCAAAAGTGTGGACTCTTCTGCTTCTTCATTTTTTTCTTAGAAAGTAAGCCAGTCTTCTGATGAAAACACTGTGAGTGCGCAGGTGAACTGGTGGTAGGTAATCATGGCGTTTTTTAAACCTAAGACCGTTGTGCAGAAAATTAAAAAAAACATTTAGTCTAAGGAACGGACACAGAAGGGAACGTCTGGGGTTGAACGAGAACACTTGATTTTAGAAATACTTATACGAATATAAAAAAGCGCAGAATGAGCGGAAAGCAAAGAGCGACATATAAACAGAAAAAGAAATCAAAGCCCAGAGTAGGGCCGCGAATATTGAATTTCAAGTATTGATTGTTAGATTTCGTAGGTGACCTTTTCCCCGCATTCGTCAAAAGGCAGATGAGCTTTTTTCCGCATCCATCGGTTTTGACGTGAGCTTTTCTCCGCCGCCCACGAATTATATGTACCAATTTGTTGTCGCCTTAGTCCGGAGCAGTGTTCCGCTAAACGCAACAACATCGAGTCGCCGATCAGTTGGTAGCCATTTAGCGACGCTGGGCCGTTGGAGAAGATCATGTCTGCGACAGATACAAAGTTTGTAACACTGTGCACGAATAAAAAAAATCTAAACTCTTACGAAAAATAAATATTGCTACTCACCTCCCAATTCACGTTCGAGGAAGAAACACAGAGACCTCCAACTAGAAACTAAATGTAACTAATGACTTCTCATGGCAAACCCACGTTAACTACGTTATTAATAATTCTAATCGCATCCTCGGCTACTTACGTCGAAATTTTGCTCAAGCCCCTTTTTCTCTTAAGCTTCTTCTTTACCGTACACTCGTCCGCCCAAAGCTCGAATATGCTTCTGCGATATGGGATCCAGCACAACGTTATCTTATTGATGCCATTGAATCTGTTCAAAATCGATCAGCCCGTTTTATTAACTCTAATTATTACCGCCTTGCTAGCGTGTCACTAATGAAGTCTAATGCTGGTATTCCTGAACTGATGTTTCGAAGAAAAATTGCGCGTCTTTCTCTTTTTCATAAAATATATTTTCATAACCCAGTGCTCAAACAGGAACTCTTTTTACAGCCTTCTTACCTTTCATCCCGGGTTGATCACCAGTACAAAGTTACCATTCCTCATTGCAGCACTAACATATTTTTTGATTCTTTCTTGCCAAAAATTTGTTCAGAGTGAAACCACCTTCCCCCACACATCACCGCGATAGAAGATGTTTCTGCTTTCAAAACAGCCATAATCGATTACTTCTATAACTGCAATTTGTTGATTTCTGTTGATTTATTCTTTTTCTTTTGTTTCGTTGTTGTTGTCTATTTTTTGTACTATGAATTGATCATTTGTACTTTGTAAACCCATTGTACCCACCCCCCTCTGTAACGCCCGATGGGCCCTGAGGGTAATGAAATAAATAAATAAATAAATCCATCGTATCTTGTTTATATAGGTGAAGGGAAGGGAAAAGAGCGAGAAGGTGAAAAGTCGAGAACAAAGAAACACCTCCCAAGCTTTCGAGTGCTTCTAAACACACAGGCGCCTTAGAGGCTGTTAGGAAATAGACAAGACTACACAAGACAGGAACCCAATACGTCCATCTATTCTTTTTGTGTGTATGTTTTCCTTCTAACTAATAGGAATATTTTACTTTCTACGAAAAAGGTCGAGAGATTGCGCGCAGTACTGTGAAAGCCACTTGTGAGAGGGGGAGGAAAGTCGCTTTTGTAGAAATGTTGAGTGACGGGCTAATCTTCGAGGGCACACTAGCGACCAGGATACGACGTGGCGACACACAAAAGGGGACCCTCTTCTAATCCTCCCCCTCATCTTCACCTGCTTGTGTAAATGTGCGTTCACACCGGCGATGCGATCTAGTCGCGCGATAACTCTTATTGCAAAAGCGACCATCGCGGGCAAAAAGCGACGCGATTTGAGCAGTTGCTTGCTGACCCGACTTTTTGCGATGCGATCTCGTCGTGGATCGGCTGAGCCAATCAACGGCGTTCGGAGCGAGAGTTTTCCAGAAACGACTCGCCAACGAAGGCGTTGGACTCGCTCATCGCGCACGCCGGTGTGACCATCTAATCTTTTTGCGATGCCATCTAGTCGCGTCGCGCGACTGCTTACATCGCCGGTGGGAATGTGCTCACCCCTGTACCTTTGGCAACACTGCTCGCTGACAGTGCGGTGGAAGCCGCACGCTCCTTAGACCACTCAACCGAAGCCTTGCGACACGTGGTCACCCCCTCTCCGCATACTCACGGGAGAGAGAGAGGTCAGGTGATAAAAGGCAGGCAAGTGATTGGTCCGGCGAACACGTAGCTCGCATCGGGATGCGGAGCGCGACTCGTAAAACGCGTTCTAGTAGACCGTTTTGGGCACCGGCTCCGAGTGTTGTGTAACCGCAGGACAACGTCAAACACATGTGTGCTCAAGTTTATGCGTCCGGATCTAGCATCTGATACAGTGTCGACTAGGATGTTTCTTTTGGCCGTGACTTTCTACAAAAAAAAAAAAAAAATGCCGTGGTCCTTGTTTGCTTTGCGCCCCGAATGAAAGCTGACCGCGTTCTGGCGATGATTCAAGCGACCAGTTGTGTCCCCCGGCTCCCCGGACCCTTTTTCCTCATTTTCCTCCAGTTCCGTGTCATTTTTCTTTTATAGACGTGATGGCCGTAGGTTTGCAGCCGGAGGAATATTTGTTCGATGCAGGACGGTCCATTCGTCACATGACGATTCATCACGGGCCGACTGGTAACAGGCCCGCTCCTTACAGCGGAACATGCGTCAAGGAGAATTCGTCACAAGGGCACCCGCAATAGTTCGTCCTCTAGAAAATGCTTTTTTTTTTTTTTGAGGGGGGGGGGGTAGGGGGGTGGGGGGGAGGGGTCAACCTGGCAAAGCCCCTACAAGGTCAGCATTGCTAATCGATCGATGGTGAACAAGCTGAAAGAAACGTAGCTCCGGGTTCAGTTCTGATCGAGGAATGCTGCGGTTACCTGGGCACGATTATTTTCGAACGCGTACCTCATTCTGAAAGATGGCGGTAATCGCAACGCTGAGAAGGAACAATGCACTGTGTTTTCGGAGTTGTCTCGAAAGATTGCAACCCAAAGCAGAAATAACGTCTCATACAGCCAGTCTTGTACCCGTTACTGAAAAAAAAATTACCGATCACAATTACAATCACTTTATTGAAAAATGTGACTGATTACGAAGATTCGCCCTCTAAGGGACGTGCCTCCGTCGCTGCACCCGATCATTAGATGTTTCAAGAAATGTCAAGTTTGTGTTTTCTGTTTTTTTAGGTCTCGTACCTTCACAAGCTACATAAAAAAAATGAAAATGAAAGAAATAATGGGAAACATAAATAAAGTTCTTTTTCTTATTAGTTCCGCTACTCCGTTGAAAAACGAAGTCTAATAAATTAAATTTATTATAACACTGCTGTCCTCGCCTATTATTTATACTGGTCAACCAGGCGGTGTTCGATGAAACAGCTCCGATGAAATGTCCGGACCCAGTAATACCTCACACAGCCACTCGTGATCAGAGGTCCCAACACATCTGGCAAATTGAATGTAACGTTACCACTATACAGAGGGAACAACATCGCTTCCGTTATTATTATCATTATTGTTATTATTATTATCACGGTTATAGCTATTACAAACACTCTAAATTCACTACGTTAGACGCCACCATCTTGTTGTAAGATTTTTTTTTATTGTGCCCATTTCGTTTACACTAGATCTTACTGGTGTTTCATCGTAAATCGGGCATTGAAAGAACTTTTGCTGCCGATCCTACCATTTTTTTTACCCTTTCGCAGCAAAGGGATATTATGCTGGCATTACACACGAAATAAGAATGTAGCCACACCGTCCCAATCTCAAACTACAGCACAATGGCCTGACACAGCTGTAGTGCAGCAGTACGATGAGCAGGTTTGTATTTTCAAAAACCCCATGAAGCTATCCGGTGGTAAAAATAAAAGAACCGCCCATGGCCAGTGCGTACAAGAAAAGGCAGTGGTGACAGGAAGCGCAGGGCGTCTCTTTCGTACGGCCGGCACCCAGGGCGCACTCATATGTACCCTGTTGCTCTCACGAAGTCGGGAGACGTTGACGCATTATCGAAGGTGTACCCTTTTTCACACATAGGCGTGCAACGCTGGAGAATGGGGGCGCGTGGTTTTGGAAAGCGCTTTCTACCATTTCTACGCGCGAGTGCTCCTGCAACCCAAGCATTGTGAACAGTTACGCACTCGCGCCCGTGCCTTTGCCAGCCCTGCACACAAGTTGTACAACTTCGAAAAAGCATAGTTCAAAATTGGCGGTCCTACTTTTCCATACCGTTGCAAAACCCCATCTCGCTCAGATCACTTGGCAGCTGGACAAGTTGGGGCAGGGGGCCTTCAGTTGGGGATTATCCGGTACATTGTCCTCTGAACAATGAACGGACGCGCGACGCGCCAGAGGGTGGGTGAACACGTGAAAGGAGGGGTGTAAGAGCGGAGAGGGAAAGTCAAGGTCGCAAGCGACGAGAAAAAAAATGTTTCGAAATTGACGCGGTGGTTCCGCAGCATTTCCTCACACGGACAGCCAACGCCGCCCTGGTGGTTCAACTAATGTCTTGTTCAAGATGGCCGCCGTGGTACCGCAGCCTTAAGATTAGTTTTTACATATATACGAACAGCGCCTCCTCGCTGTGAAGAGCGGTCTACGGAGTACGTTCTGTATGGTTCTAAGAATGGAATATCAGTTTTCGCTTCAGCCCATTTTTCAGCCAACATAATCACATAAAAAAAAATTAAAAACTTTCGAAAAGGATGCTTAAGTCATCATAGAAATTATGGTGTAAGGCGCAAAAAAACAACGTACACAAGAGAGAAAACAGACATACAGGCGCCACTCACAACTATATTTGAAAAGTGCAGAAGGAGAAGAATACATATGTCGTTATCGTCGTCACGTCCACGCATGCCCTTGGCCATGTGATATACGCTTGAACTTCGATTCACAAAAACTTGTCAAGTAATCTAATCTCAGCAATATAGAGCACAATAGATGTGTCATTTACGCATTGTGTACCCCTTTTTCTGATAAAATACGCTTCCAATAGCTCGCTCGCTTTTTGGCACTTGTCTTTGCCCAGAATCGCAGTTTCAGAAAGACGTGGCTCACAGCCACATTTGCTGCAGTGTTCAGGCAAACGGGCCCCATCATTCCTCTTCAACGTTTGCGCATGCTCCCTTAGTCGATCGTTGGCACATCTACCCGTCTGTCCAACGTAGAAATTGCCACAAGTGAGGGGGATATCATAAACCACCCCCGTGACACAATCAACATATATGGCCTGGCATGTTTTGTGGTGCAGCCTCGCCTCTTACCGCGGCCACCGGTAATACGAGAGAAGAGTTGGCCGAGTTTGCTTGGTGCTGAGAACACGTGCGACATTTTGTGCACATACGGTACCAACTCAGGTATCATTTTGCACCGCGCCGTTTTCGCTCTTGCCATAGTGGTATGGCCTTTTACTTTTTGAAAAATGTCTTCTACCATATATTCGTCGCGACCTTTCCTTGGTAGCCCGCTGACAATAGTTTAATCCCTGGTTCTTAAAGCTTGTCTGCATCCGGCGTGAGCACAACCTTCTAAGAGCCGACTCTAGGCATAACATAGCGATACCTTTTTTTGTCACCTTAGAGTGCGCAGACTCCCACGGCAAAAGTTCCTATCGGATTGCAGGGCGTACATCCAAGAAGTGTGTCCTTCTAAACCCTTAAAACTTAACTCTAAAAACTTTAAACTACCCTGCTTAGGCAGCTCATGGGTGAATGTTAATCCTTCCTCGTTGTGTCTAAAAGCCTCAAAACTGACTTCATGTCATCAAGGTACGTGAAGGGCGAACGTTCAATAAACAGAATAAAAAAATCATCTACGTATCTAGACACTTTAAAAACGTTAAAATCACTGAGTCTTCTAAAGGGTGGAATCTATTTTTGCTAAACAAATATTACACTGAATGGGAGCCACGCACGACCCAATGCATATGCCTCTTTTTTTGTAAAAACAGCTGGTTGTCAAACGATATAGAGGTGCTGTTAAGTAGGCTTCTAGTACAGTTAAAAATTGTCATCTGTCACTCCTGCCTCATTCTAATAATAACAAATTTATTTCTCCACCACATCTATGAAAGAAGGAGACCGAGGAAAAAAGCTGCATAAATGCAGCTTGACGAGTCCTCGGCCCCCTTCCTACAATCAGCAGCAGTGGCAGCTCACAAAAACAACACAAAGTAAACAGAAACAAAAAGAAAAAGAAAGATACAAGCTCAGTTAACAAAAATAGCAAAATGTATCAGACCCACAATTCAATCTACAACATTGCAAAAAGAAGCAAATTCAACTCTAAAATTCAATAAAAACTTATGATTATCACGACAAAATCAAACATATTCAAATATATAGAGAGCATGACTAAGCGCTGTTATATAAATTATGATAACTTATAAGCTTATGGCGAACAGACATAATAACTATGCGTACGTCAGGGCAGTAGAACATTGATCGATCAAAGTCATCAAATTACACGCTTAAAAAAGGATCGGATTTGTTTCGACGTTGACGTTAGGATTTCTATATTTTGAGTGACCAGATAATTAAGTAGGTTGGGTAATACATTTGATAACATCTTCTCACAGTAAGTTGTTTTGCAATTTGGAACTTTCCAGTTTTCTATGTTGCGAGTTAATATATTGGCAATCTCCTCGTCAGAGACGCTAGCTTGACAAGATGAAATACATTGTTCTTGACTTCTGACTTTTAACTTAGGCATAAACGGTATAAAGACCGTTTATGCCTAAGTTACATTTCTATAAACTATACACATGCAATACATTGAAACTTTTGAAAAGAGATCTGCTAGTGTGATCATATGGAACATTACTTATAATTCGTACAATTTTTTTCTGGACCACAAGTATCTTATTTAAATTTGCATTAGTAGTATTTCCCCAGACAAGATGGCAATAGTGCACATTCGAGAGAAATAAAGAGTTGTAGATGAATATTTTAACACTTGCTGGCAGAATGGAGCGATGACAGCATAATATGCCAACGACCCGTGACAACTTTACCAAAATATGATTTACACGGTCATCCCATGTTATTCGTTCCGTGAATGTAATACCAAGCGTTTTGAAGCGGGTCAATGACTCAATTTTGGTCAAATCTAACACGATATCTGTTGTGATAGAGGCATTTTTATTTTCTTGGTTGAAACAAAACAGCTTGGTTTTGTTCACGTTCATTTTTAGCGCGTTAGAGTGACACCAGCTACCCACCTCATAGAGAGTTTGATTAGCCCTATTCGCTAGTTCAAAACAGCAGTCTCCTTTAAAAAAATAAACTTGTATCGTCAGCGTTGATCACAAATTTTGTATATTTATTTACATTGATATTATCATTCACATATAAATTAAACAAAAAGGGCCCAGAATGCTGCCTTGTGGGATACCGGATACGATTGGTTTAATGTCAGAAGAATAACCGTTAATGGGAACGTAGTGTTTACGATGAGCAAGGTATGACGAAATGAGAGCTGATGCGGTTCCACGGAACCCGTACTTTTCTAGTGTTTTTTTTTTTTTATCAGCAGTTTATGATTTAAATAATTAAATGCTTCGGTGAAATCAATAAAAATCACAATGGTCAGCTTTTTATCCTCAAAACTTTGAAAAATATATTCATCTTGCTCTAGGAGAGCAAGTTTTGTAGATCGGCCCTCACGAAGCCCAAACTGTGACGGGAGTGATTATATTGTTTTTATCCGAAAACTTTATCAGTCTTGAAACCAAGATTTTTTCGAAGCCCTTAGAAAACACTGATATAATCGAAATAGGCAGATAATTCCACATGTCATTCTTATCGCCCTTTTTATACAAAACAGTTATCCTCGCAATCTGCATTTTTTCAGGGAAGGCCCCACACTGCAAACACAAGTTAAAGATATGCGTTAAACAGGGAGATATTAAATCTATAATACGTTTTATTGGCCTTATTTGCATGTCGTCAGCGTCACAACTTGCACTGTTCGTTAGTAATGAAAATGTCAGCGTCACCTCTGTATCTACAACTGGCTCAAGAAATATGGACTGCTCACTCTTGTTCTCAATATATGAGCAAGCATTTTCATCGGGACTATCTCTCGGCAAGTTCACAAAATGATTATTAAAGGCGTTTGCTAACTCTTGCTCTTTTAGTGCTGCATTACCTACGCAGATTTTATTAATTCGTTTTATTTTAGATGAACGATTAAGAACATTATTAATCTTTTTCCACGTGATGTCTGTCCGCTTTTCTGATGATGAAAATAGGTTGTTGAAGTACTTATCTCTAGCGATTTTGAGTTCTTTTGTAAGTCTGTTGCGGTATACTTTGAAGGCTTTAAGATCGTCAGTCTCTCTCGTTCTTACAAATGATTTGTACAAAATATTTTTTCTGTTAATCGTGACTAGAAGCTCTGGGGTAATCTATGGCTTACGGATTATTTTCGATATCTTAACTAATTTATATGGAAAACATTTTCTACATATCTGTACGAATGTGTGTAAAAACAAGTTTTATGCTTCATTCGCGACATCTTCATTATATACCTCACCACACCCCAAGTTTGAAACTCTCTGCCTCGTAATGTGCAAGTCTCTGCGTAAATACAGAAAGGCTGTTAGCTGTAATATTTTGTAAGAATGCATGTAGCTTCAGACTTCTATCTTTAACGATGTTTTTATACACATAAAGACTCCTTCATGGTCATTAATGTCAGTGGTCATTATCCCTGAGTTTATATGCGGTAGGTCATAATTTGTGATGAGCAGATGAAGCAATGTTGATGAATCAGACGTGATTCTCGAGGGGGACGTTATCAAATTATTGCAGCCACCGATATTAATAGCAGATTCATTTGTACTTTTGCCGGGGTGTCCAAAAGCATGTTTATGTTAAAATCCCCCCAGGATAATGTTATATTTGTTCTCATTAATGTAACTGAAATAGGTTTCTAGAAAATAAAAAAAACGATGTTAACATCCACCCGGCGGTCTGTAGAATACCGATATCATGCTGTAATTTACAAGCAAGGATAGCACTTCAAAGTCTTTATCAACGCATGAGAATTCTCCTACCATTTCGCAGCAAGTAATATTCTGAACCATTAGCGACACCACCTCCACGACCAGTTGATATGTTCAAAAAATATCTCTTATACATTGGCAATTCAAAAACGTCGCTTTCATCAGTATACCACGTCTCTGATAATATAATAATATCAAAGAAAAACAAAACTCATCAAAAAACAAACCAAGCTCCACGGTTTTTTTTTTCTAGCGGACCGATTATTTAAATGAATAAATTTAAAAGAACTGGAGTACTCATTTCCTAGGTAAGACCTTGATTAAGACGGAACAGAGTAGTCTTGTTTTGCCATAATAAAAAAAAAACATACGCAGAAAACGAGACCTAAATTCTCTCACGCCAATCGTTCCAAGTCCGTCTCATATTTGATAACGATCGCTGCGTCACCTTCCTTCCTCCTCACGAAGATTTTCTCATTCCTGTGCCACGAGTAGCGGTAGTCATATTGCTTTGCCCATTCCTTAGCTGCCCAGAGCGGGGCGCGGTTTTGCCTTGTTAGGTTTTCAAGGATGTAGCATTCCTTCTCCGTTCGGTCCAAACTTTTCCTCTTTTCGAGCCATTGATCCCGGGCTGACTGTTTTGCAAAGCGCACAATGATGCCGGGAACTTTATCTGGCCGAGCTGGAAGCCTGTGCAACGCAACAATTTCGCTATCAGAAAGCACGGGCACACCCAGCTTTTCAGCCACCTGGTTGATCTTGTAAAGTTTTTCCTGCTCAGAGACTGGAATTCCGTGGATTTTAAGATTCATTTTTCAGGTTTTCCACTCGAGTGTGTTTATGTTCTGCGTCATTTGTCGCACATTTACTTCTTTTTCTCGGTTTTCCATGTTTTCCATCCTTTTCTTTAGTTCCTTTATCTCGGTGTCATGTTGACGCATCTGTTTGAGAATTTCGTCATACTGCGTCGATATCATGCTTACGGACACTTCGATCGCCGAGACAGTATCTTTCAGTTCCATGAGGGTGCTAAGTTTCTGGTTTATGCCATTGATGACAGCTGCCAAGTTGCTGTCATCTTGCCTCGGTTTTTCACCCGGACTACTCCTCGACTTGGCGGTCCTAAAAGTCTGGCAACGCCATGCCTTCCGCCACACTTCACCTTTCGATTTAAAGGTTGATTCGGAGACGCCAGAACAACTACCAAAGTGATAATAGTAACCACATTCTGCGCATTTCATTCAACCATCTTCGTCTGTGAGTTCGTCATCGCAACATAAACAAGTGTCAGCCATGGCATATGCAACACACTAGGTTACCAAGAGCCGTCACACTGTCGCGCTAGTACAATGAGGCAGTTCCAAACACAACGGCAGACAATGAGGCAGCAGCTGCAGCAGTCAACAATGAATTGCACGAATGAAATACTAAGAAATAGAACAGATTTGCAACCTGTAACGTTGCGAGCAGAAATATGACTTGTGGCACTCCTGCTGCTGCTGCTGCCAAAACGCCACTTTTATCTATACATGCCCTTATGGCCTCAAACAATTCACAGTGAGGAACCGAATAAAACAGATCCTCAATATCTATGAAAAAGGCATACCCTATGCATTGGTTGTCTTTGAAGAAATCTGCAACCTCATCAGACTTTTTCGTGAGGAATGGGTCTGTCACCTGCAAGCTGTTCAACACTTTTAAACGATACCGACTTACATGCTGTTGCCAAGCGCCTTTTTCACTCACAAAGGTACGGTCATCATGCTCATTTCGAATGGATTGTGCGTTTAAATTAAAAACAAAACTAGGAGGCGCACCTGAGCAGTTCGTATATAGTTTTCCCACCTCTTTGGAGGGGGGATAAGCATTGCTGTGGTTATAAGACATAAAAACCAGATGAAAACAATTGACTCCCCCATATTAAGGTAATTCCGAAACACAGCTAGCAGGGGTACCCTAAGCTTACCCGGTCAACAGGAATGGTCCTGCTCAGGGTGTCTGTATCTACGGTTATTTTTGTAAGGTCCATGATTGTAAGGCACGGTTAGGGAAGTCAGAGGCCGGTGGCAGAGGAAGCCCCCCTTGAGGAAACATTCTGACGGGCGCGTGGAGCGGTCACGGTGTCGGCCAAGATCGGTGAGGGTGGCGGAGAGGGTGGGGGCCGTCAAGTTTCCGTTTTTTTTTAGTCGTTCTTCCTTCTGCCCCTCTGCCAGCTCTCTTTGTTGTCCTCCCCGCCGACACCTCCGTGGTCCCTAATCCCACTTGCGCTGCTTGCAGCGTCGTCTCTTTCATTAACAGGTTTCCCCGTCCTCGGGGGTTCTTTGCCCACGGAGTGGCCGTCTTATAAACTGGAATTCTCCCCCTCGGCGCTCGTCACCAGCGCGCCCAGCACCACGAAGGGATTCTCCCTCGGGGTTTTCGCGATGTCCACCTTGAGCTCCTGTCCGGGGGCCGGTTGTTTTTCAGCGAGGATCTGCCTCGAGGGACCGGCTTCGATCATCTCCAGCTCATCGATAGAGGCGCCCAGCTCAGTGGTTCCCACGGTCGAAGCCCCATGGACTTTAATCAAACATTTTAATGAACATTCACCCTGTTTATGAACATTTTCGGTTAGAGTCCCTATTTTTCGCTTAACCTCCGCTCTATGTACACCGAAGAACATCACCCGCAACATCAAGCCGCACTCTCGCCCACAAGCTCCATTTTAACATCGTCATCGATCTTGAGTATTGTATCAATCCATATAATCACTCTTACTACTTTTTATACCTCTTTTTTCTTGGTGCTGCAGGCCTCTGGTATGAACGGTCGGTATCTCTGCACCACCAGCATCTCTCCGAATGCCAATAAATATGATCATTATCGTCATCATTGGCATGCCAAAATAAAATTGACGCCTAGTGAAAAAGCCATTTGGATGAGAAATTTTTTGTCTCCAATAAACACATATGAATCATACAAGATATATAAGAACATATAAGACCAATATAAGAACCATGCATATAAGAACTATATAAGGAATATATGAGATATACAAGAGCAACTAAGAACAATATAAGTAACTTATAAGAAACTTGATGAACAGAACAGCGCACAAAAGGACGAGGACAGAGAAAAGGAACATGCAGGACACACAAGCGCTGACTCGCAACTGAATTTATACATAAAAGGAAGAAGAAGAGGAGAACGATCTGAAAGACACGCGGGGCACGCAGTGCGTATCACACGCGACACAACACCATTTAACTACAATGTCTCATCAGTGACACTACTTCAAACCGAAACCTTGTTTTTAGATCGGACTATGGGGCAAAGACATTGTAGTTAAAGGTGTTGTGTCGCGTGTGATATGCACTGCGTGCCCCGCGTGTCTTTCAGATCGTTCTCCTCTTCTTCTTCCTTTTATGTATAAATTCAGTTGCGAGTCAGCGCTTGTGTGTCCTGCATGTTCCTTTTCTCTGTCCTCGTCCTTTTGTGCGCTGTTCTGTTCATCATGTCATCATACCAACTCGCCCAACTTACAACACTTCTGCAATTTATAAGAAACTTTCACAAGTTTCTTATATGGTTTATATGTTCTTATATATCTTATATTCTAGTTCTTATATAGTTCTTTTATGGTCCTTATATATTTCCTAAATATATTGCATGATTATAATATGTGTTCATTGGACACAGGAATTTCTCATATAAATGAAATATTTCAATAGGGAAAGGATTCCGGATGTTGCAATTCCCCCATGTTTGCAAATTTAATTTTTTTATCAGTTGCAAAAATAATTTTTTGCAACGACACTATTGCTTGTCTGAATAGTCCAACTATAGTTTCTTTCATAGCCGTCTCGGTGACTTTTTACCGGAAATAATATAGTTACAAAAGTAACGGTGGCTCTGAGGCATAGCGCTGGCCTACGGGTCCCCATTTGGCGGGTATTAATCCCGAACGAGGTGCCCGCACTCTGACGGAGGCTTTTTACTGAAACGTCGCCCCGCAATTGAGATTTCGGTCGCACGACGAAAGATTTTCATTTTGTCAAGAAATTAACACCCTGTCTTTTTCTTTTTTTGCTAGGGCGTGCCGAACACCGCTCGTTGAATTTACCCATCGGCCCATAGTGCTAACACTACGGTCGTTCTCTTCTGTGTTTGTGCGACCATCGGCTAAACAAAATGTAGTGAATACACAGTGACATATCGTCCTTAGTATGTGAGTTCGAGTTTTTTTTTTGTCGTTATATGTTTGATTGCGTTTTTACTTATGATGAAACAGAGAGTAATTATTGAAATTCGGGAACAATATTGTATGTATAAAAAGTAACACGCTAATGCGAATGGAAGAAAAACACGGAAATGAAAGCAGTTATCACAATTAACTTTGTATTTTTCTGAGCGTTAAACAGTGGCGTAGCCAGGATTATATTTCGGGAGGGGTCCAATGGCATGAATCCACTCCCTCCCCCAATGACAAAGCAGGGTGAGCTCGGCGGTACGTACGCTCACCCAAAGATTATCGAGGCGCTGTTAAGATAAAACGGGTAAAGCTGCATTGTCATTTTTGAAAACGGAGCAGGCTTCGTTTACAGGACTACGGGAGTGGTGGGTCACTGTTCTACTGTCGTTGTAGTTGCGGCCCACCAACTTTAAAAGCTTCCTCACAGCGTAAAAGCCAACCTGCAATGCTGTTTGGTTTGGCGCTATCTAGTGACTGAAGCAAGACACACTGGGTATGCCTGGGAGTGGCAGCTGCTTTGTTCAAACGCGAGCTATTACTCTGGTTGCGTCGCTATAGCCTAGTGTCTGAAGCAAGAAATACTGGGTAGGCCAGGAAGCCGTGATCGCATAACAGGCAAGTACGACGGAAACTGCGTCCTGGCGGGCCAATCAGAACGTGACTACGTATCACCGGAGTGCGCTTTTACTGCGAAGACGTATCAGGCTTTTCGCTGCATCATGCTCCAATATGTGTGCGTTGCGCTCGTATACATAGCGGATATCGAAGCCGTCGGCACTCAATGGGGAGCTTATCGTTCACCCTTTGCCAAGTTACAACGAGACAGGGTATAACCATGGGCTCTTACTCTACTGGCGCCGCCTGGCTGTTACCGGCAGGCTATACTGTCGCGAGAAATTAAGCAGCCGGAAGAAAGAGAAATCTCGACGCTGAGAAATCGGAGCAACCGTCCTCGCAGAAACACTATTGGCCCATATATAGGGCGAGGGTAATTCTGAGCAATCACAAAACCGAAATCTATTATCTATTAAAGGTTTAACAAATTCGTGCTCCAGAACACGATGCCGAAGGGACGAGAGTCTTATTTTTGTTAGGCCGCTTTATCTTGCAGCGTGGTCCAATGGCAGCAGCGGCATATTCTCGGGGCGATGAGAAGTCGTCAGTCGGAACTCGTCGTGCCGTCAGTTGGAGAAATGACATCCCACACCACACACAGACACTCAAACCACACGCCGAACGTGGAAACGAACTTGAATACCCTTGTGGCTATGCGTGGTAAGAATATGCAGGCTCTGCGGAGTTTCATTTTCCGTGCAACGAAAATATTAATACAGTCATGTCTCGTTAATATGGACCCCGTTAGTATGGATACCCCGCTATATGGACACCAGTTTCGGGGACAAACTGGGAAAATACATGCATTTTTGTCTCGTTAACATGGACAACTCGCATTATTAACGATTTTTTGGGGAACGGAGGCGTCCATATTAACGAGACATAACTGTAACAAATTGCATCGGATGCCACCTCGACATGCAAAGCAGAAAGCAAGACGGACTTCATCGCATCCGTGAGCGACCATCGAGACGGGCGTCTCGATGAAGGAAAATTTCACGACGTGAAGGAAACGTCGTTACAAATAGGGAACTTTTAGGCGTTTAATGAAAAAGGGAGAAACATGTAACGTCCGTCACGTGTGCGCTACAGGCGGTCGCCCTCTGTCCGGAGGTCCTATTCCCAAACGCCTATCGTCTCCTCAAGATCCTAGCGACTCGTAACAACGGAGGAAGCTGAGCGCTTGTTCTTTTCACTACGACGGTAAACATACCTGAGAGCGTCCCCTTCGAATGAGCGACTGCTCGGTCTAGCGTTTTTGAATGGTCACTGCGACATTGAAGTTCAAGCGGTGGACATCCTGGATATTCTTAGCCGTGAACGCAGGCGGCTGCATCTTAATATGTAGGCGCTTGGCACAAATGAAATGATCGAGAGAGCTTGTAAATTGCTTTCTGAAATAACTAGTCACAGTTACTTTTTTATTCGCGGTAATTTCTAGTCGCAAACACGTAATTCTGATCAGTACGCAAGGTGTGCGTGAGCGCAGCGCCACCCATTGCTTACAGCACCATCGTTTTTACAATTCATTTAATATTCCTTACATCACTGACATTGTTTTACATTGTCACCATGTGTGCGCTTTATTATGTCAACTTTTGTTTGATTTAATCGTGTATTTCAGTAAGCATAGTTTCTTATACTTTGCCTTGAAATTGCCGTCCTTCACCCCACAAATGTTTCGAAATATCCGTTCTCTATATATGTGAGACCAAGTTCCGCATCCCATCAAAGAAGCATGAATGAAGAAATATTGACTATTTTCTTTATTTGAGCATTTTCTACCCCACAAACATTCCTCCCGAAAGCATATAAGTTGGAGATAGTCCGCGCTCCTCCTTTGCTCCGTGCGCCGTGCAAGACCGACTGCGTAAGCGGGGTAACGAGCGGGCCCACACCGGGGCACCGCGTAAGGGGGGGGAGTAGCTTCGGCATTTCAGGGGGGGGGGGGGGGGTTCGACCCCCCGAACACTCCCTCTGCCTACGCCACTGGCGTTAAATACCTAAATACTCGTAGCGACGCTAATTGTTCACATTGATATAGAAAGAAAGCCCCGACTGTTCTGGAACTTTTTGGATTTTGTTTCATCTTTTTATTGCGAACATTTTTCTTTCTATGTTGCCACAGAACAAATTCATCATCTGTACTTGATATCAGAATTATACGAGTTTATTTTCATAGCCGCCTCGAAGACGACGAGGCAAAGCGCTGGCCGACAGATCCTCAGTTAGTTCTATGGATCCCAAGACGTTCGGTGATTATACTTAATAATTAAACGTTGACCTCACCCTTGTATCAGTTCCGATGAAGAGCGGTAAAAACTGTTAACATTCGGATGCTGTACTGACGGCTAGCTCCTTGTCGACTCAGTTGTTAGGGCGCTTCGCCTCTCTTGGAGAGGTCAGGAGTGGTTCCTGGACCTGGCGGATACTTTCAGCGAGGACAAGTTGCTAAAAGGCGAGAAATTTGCGCCAGTTCAGGTATAAGTCAATTTATGCAAGCGTAAATCTGTTTCACCTTGGGATTTCTCCTAAACTATTTGAAAACTACATTATATCACAAATTATGTGCGTTGTTAACGAGGGTACAGAAACGAGGGTGAGTCGGCTCAGTGCATAATTTCTCGCTTTAGGGAAGCGCCTTCTAAAGTCGTGAACCCACACCTGTACTTCACAGGAAGGTGGGAAACATAGTAAATAGAAAAATAATAGTAACCAAATTTATTTGATTTAAGTGGGATTTTTTTATCTAAATTGGCGGTATATTATTTCAATCGCTTTAACTTTAAATATCAATTTCTGCTTTTTAACTCGCGCACAGTCGGCTAGTTTCCCAAAAACATTGTTTTTCTCATTTTGTTTTAACGAGCGTAACGTTGTGGTACGATCTCAAAAGACAAGCAGCAATCTCGTGGAAGGCAAAACGATAATACTGGCAAGTGTAAGATCTACCTTAGATGTATGACTCGGTCTGCCTCTCTCACTCTCATAAAAAGGGTGTCGTCTTACACCCGTTTGTCCCATAGAATGCACCTCAAAGCTTTGGTTCGACGTACAGCGCACTGACGTCGAACAGAGGGCCTTGCTTTACGGGGGGGGCTTAAGAACGGCGAGATGTGCCTCATTAAACAGCTAAAGTATGTATCAACGACTACAAACAAAATCACTTAGGCTTTGCAGTAGGGCTAAGAAAACCGCAATTACTCTTTTTGTAGTTAGTAACACTAACACGTACAGATTAACTATTTTAATATGTTGTAGCACTCGGCTCTCAAGCCGCTCGGGAAAGTTGGTACAGTCGGTTCGACGTCAGCGTGCTGTACGTCGAACTGAAGTTTTGGGATGTCTTATATGGGACAAAGGGTGTAAGAATACACCCTTTTTTCTGAGAGTGCTGCGTGTGTCTTCCTCCCTATTGAAAATTCTCATTTGTATGAGAAATTTCTTGTGTCCAATAAACACATACGAATCATACAAGATATATAAGAACATATAAGAACCATATAAGAACCAACCATATAAGAACAAACTATATAAGTACTATATAAGAACTATATAAGATATATAAGAACATACAAGCACCATATTAAAAACTTGTAAGAAGTTTCTTATAAGTTACTTATATGGTTCTTATATATCGTATATAGTTCTCATATAGTTCTTATATGTTCTTTTATATCTTGTATGATTCATATGTGTTTATTGGACACAAGAAATGTCTCATACAAATGACTTTTTTCACTAGGGAGCTGTCCCTTTTTCTTTTCTCTCGCTTTCTCTCTCTACCGTTCTGTGTGCTTTTGTGCGGACGCATACTTCTAGTGTTTGTTACCTTCCTTCGCATTTCAATTTGCTTGCATAAGATACCGGAGAACTGAGCGAATGAAGGGCAAGATAGAAACGAAGCTCTTTTTCAATTTGATCGGAAGAATACCGCATTTTGCTCGTGTTCAGTCTGATATATATTTTATTATTTGGGGGGTATTATTATAAATAAATACAAAATAGACGTGCATGCAAAGCAGTTAGTTACAAGCAAACTATAAATATAAAAAAAAATATTTTGGGGATTTTATTCTTAGAAAGGGCCGGATTTAAATTATCAGCATAAGCCTGGAGTATTTCAAATAATGATTGAAATGCTGATTAAAACAACGATTGAAACCATCTGTATTTAAATTTTCTACCTTTCTTTTTATTTTATTTCTTTTAATTTTTAATTTTTTTAATGTTTCAATATTATTTCTTTAGTTGTCATTTAATTATTAAATTTTTAGTTATTTATTAATGTTTATTGGCCATTTGGTTTCCGGTGTGTAAAAATTTAAAATGTTCTCATTAACGGCGATGGAAAAGAAGTTGAAGATTTGAGGAAGAAGAAATATAGGACTGAGTTGTTAGTCAGCGCTGCGAGTCTGTTTCCTTCTTGTGTGCCTGTGAGTGTGACTGTTCATCTGCGCTGTTCCATCCAAGCATAAAGTTGAACCGCAAGTTCACAAAAACAACGAGTTCGGGATGCTGGGCAGTTTCGAACGCACGCTGATTCGTCGGTTTCGTTCATGACGATGAACCAACAGCGCAAAATTACTAGAAACTCGCGAATCCTGCGTTACATACACCGCGTGGCAACCATTCCGATTAGTAGCAGTGAAGAGAAAACACCCTTCAACAAGAGTCATATTCACATTATTTTCCATATGTATTTGGTTGATCGGAAGTAAAAACCGGCCCTTCAACTCCTTTACTTTGTTGGCACGGTTGCCGCGATGGCATCGTCGTTTTTGTCGTGTAGCGGAAGGCCCTGCTATAGACTAGTCGCTCGCGCTTGTATCCATTACTGCAGCCTTCCTTGAAAAAAGAAGGTGATGCAAATATACTACTCAAGTTCATACACAAACTACAGAAACTTCACAGTGGTGATGAAATTTTGATGTTTCACGGGCAAATTGTGGACATTTGAGCACAACAAATGATACAAGAGTGAGTTCCGTGCTTTAAACGGGCCTGCACAGCGGTGGCCACCAGTTAGTCGAACGGTGTCTCATCGACAGATTGCTTTCTATACAGCGACGTTTCATGGACAGTTCGTTTCATCGAAAGGTTTCCGCGATCGTTTCATCAACACAGCTTGCGACGTTTGATCGAAAGAGTCTTTCCGCGCACATTGCCTCTATTGCCGGCATCCGGATGGGCCTCGCTTGCAGAGCCCATGGCGGTTCCAATGAGGACTAGTGCAAGCTCGCGCCTCATATTATATTAAAGATTTCCAGAGTGGAGTGAGGGGTTTCCGTGCGCATGGCGTGGAGTGTTTGGAAGGCCAGGGTTAGAGCTCGCGAATTTATTTTTGCCCTATCGTAGTTTGCTTCAGTTCCGGTATCCTTCAAGAGAACGGAATGGAACCAGTAACTCAACCCAATCCGCTTCGCAAAAAAAAAAAAGTATGTTGTCGACGAAACGTCACAGTTGCATGTGTTCAGGAAACAGGTTGCCACGAAACATCCCAGTGTTGACGAAACGTATGGCCATAAAATACTATGTCAATGAAACTTGCGTCTATGAAAAGTTGTTCAGGAAACGTGTTTCGACGAATATGGACCCCTGCTAATCACACACGCTTGTGCAGTGAAAGAATATTTCAAGGCAGCATGCTCGCGTGTGTAGCTTCCGCTTCACTCGCCCCAATGGTAAACCGGAGCTTGCCTTCTGCACATGCGCAGTGCCAACCACTTTTCACGCCAACTAAACTGTAAACTGTCGCACTGTAAACTATAAATCAAATCAATATTGATTTGCTTTATAGCTTGCAGTGTGATTCAGCTCGGATTAAAGAATAACCTACGCTACTGGTCATGTGTAACACAATCAACACATAATGTTCAAATGTGGCGTAGGTAAAAGTTGTCTCTCAAGAACAATTGTGACGGTGTAAAATCACGTGGCGAAATCTCGCTGTCAGCGCGCGCTTTGTGGCAAGTCCTTGACCGAGAAGAGTCAGCCGTCAGCAAGGGGATTTTTTCCAGCAAATTGGAGTTAGAACGCTTCCACTTCTTCTATGGCAAGCAATCAGAAGACACAGCTTACACCACGCCGGAATGTAATAAAGTACGATGAAAATGCAAGCGTGAGCTCTACGTGTACTAGCTCTAGCTTTCGTTGCGCTCAAAAGTGTAAAATGTAGCAATCTTCCAGTCTTCATCAGCGGGCGCGCAATGCGCACGTACTCAATATTTGGCATAACATCACATTCCCCCCTTGCATATTTATTTATATTTTTGCACGCCACTAGTTGGTTCGCAAAACTCTCCAAATTAATATTGCTACATTGCTTAAACTCTGTGATAGCTATCCAGAAAATTAAAATAATTGATAGGCTGCAGTCATTTTAACTTTCCCTGCACTCAGTGCTCAAAATCAATTTTGATCATTTAATGGTGAGAGTAACCCTTGAACATTGGCCTTGCTCTCGTTATGTTCTAGGCATAAGACTTTTGTGACAGTCCTAGTTCGTGTTTACCAAACTCAATATCAATAATCGCAGTAAACTAAAATGAGACACCGGACCAAAAGAGGATACTCTATTGGTTTTACTTCATGAAATATTTTATTTCTCAAGATAAAATTCTGGAAACCCACGTCTATTACCTCATCACGTTTTCGTGGATATTTATGAAGCGCCAAACACGTGCACTACAGTACGGCCGCGTCCCACGAATCTGATCATGTTGAAATATGTGTAATGGGTCTCCGAGATCGCCGGGGTGATAAATGCTTACCGCCAGTCTCAATTTTCAAACGCGTTGGTTTTGTTGTTGTGCATGTGCTTCGCCATTAGCTCAGAACAATTTTCGTGTTTTGTTCTGACCACATTTGCTGGAGACGCGAGCTCATAGCGTCGGCAACTGCTCCCTTTGTAGGAGAACTGCTGCAGCCGGTTCGCGTTCAACAGGAAGCTCGCTCGTCGTAAGCAAAGTGAACACCCAGGGAAAACCAAATATTACACTGTATCGAAGCGCCACCACACGCGATTATTTGCGTTCATGTACAGGTCTGGAAGGTGATCCCATCGACATTTGTTCGTTCAGAATCACACTAACCAAAGGTGGAGTTTCAGCCTAAAGAGAAGTATTTCATGTTTTATTCATTACAGGGCATGTTTGTGATGGGAGAGGCTCCGGGATTTATTTCGGCGTCCACTTTTTCTGAACTTGACGAGAAAACCTACAAGGAGGTTCCAATAGAAGATCCTCGAAGCAGCGTCCTTGCCCTCACCTACACCTCTGGCACGACGGGACTTCCCAAGGGAGTTGAGATCACTCATTACAACATTGTGGGCGCATTTTACACTATAAGGTAAGTACTGGCACCTTGTGACTTTCAATATAAACTCACGTATCCTAATTATTTTATGTCCCAATGCTATTAGTCCCCTAAGGACCTTCGAAGGAATAAATTCTGAAGAAACATCAAATATCATTGCCTTAAATTAAATAAAAAGCGAGTCAGCAGCCATGCCATTAATGCGTTTAGGTAGAGCCGCGATGTCTCATTCATACTCCGTTCCTCCAGAAATGCACCCTTAGTGTGAGTTGTTCACATTAACCAGACAACAATTTGTGTATTTCCCTTGTTCGTCCCTGAAAATAGCTTATATATAACACGTATCCCTATTCACAGTGTCCGTATTAAGCAGACACTACTGTAGCAGAGTCTTTCCATAAACAACTAGTCACAAAACGTTGTCCAAAGGTTGTTATAGAATCAAACACTGCCGCCAAAGGCCCCACTGTTCCAGATGGGGCGTTTTCGTTTTACCACCCCACTCTCACTTAGCCACCCTGAATTCCTGATCACAAGTAGCTTTCAAAAACGATTTCTCGTATACCGACATTTTTTTACGCCTGTAATTATTGACCTTTACGCAATCACCGGTCGTTCTTTATGGCTCTCTAATAAACAATGACTTACAAACAATCTCTTTCTTTTTCGTTTCTCTTTAAACAAAACGATGATTTGCAAACAGAAATGTGTGAAGCAGCTGAGTGCACGGTTTGGAGTGCCTCTAGTTAATGGCGCTACTCGTGGCATTTAATTTTGATGGCAATGGTAGTATTGAGAAGAAATGTTTAGGCATGAACACGGAATGAAGAGTGACGTAATTCTGGAGAATGTTCAGAAAAGAAAGTTTAATCAGCTAACTAAGCCCACGGGGCTGGATACGCATACCTAAACGAGAAACGATGTCAGTCCGATGATGCGTCACCGCGATCGATTTGTGTCTCGTTCCGAGCAGGTTTTAAATACCGATGCCAATATATGCTTGCAGACTCCTAGCAATGCTGACTAAAGTGGCGGCTCTTCGCCCCTTGTCGACGCTAGAGCAAAGCGCGGTCGCGCACCGAGCTTTCCCTTCCCGAAGGAAAAATCCATCAATGTAACGCTGTCTGGCAGTCGATGTTTTCTAGTGGACACCTGTCTGTGTCTGATTGTACGTCAAGCACGTCTGATTGGCCAACAAGTTACTCTGACCGACAGTCAAACTCCAGTCAGACTCCGCTTGTCGGCTTTCTGATGGTTTCCTGGTGGCAGTCGGCCGCCGCTAAATGCCGTCAAGATTTCTTGGTGGCGATTCTGATAGGACATCGATTGTCTCTGACTGTACGTCAAAAAGCTTTGACGGGCAGACAGACGTACGGTCAATGGACGTAAAGTTCGTTCGAAAACCAATATTTCGTCAAATCTATGAATACGAAAAATAATCTATGCACAAGAAAACGATTTCGGGGCGTGAAACCATAAAACCGCTGATGTTAGAGATATGACACGCAACCGACCGACAACACTGATCAGAAGCCCGCCGAACGCCGAACTGGCCGAACGCGCCACTTACTCCTTTACTTTCGCTTCGCCCGGCTTCGCCGTCTTTCCATGAATGATCGCTCTCGACTCGTTTTGTTTGCCCGCTTGCTCCAACCTGTCGATCCTGCCCGAGCTCTACAACGTGTTACGTTTTAGTAGAATTTCTCCTCGAAAAGACCCAGTGTTTCGGGAGTTCCGACTATGTAAGGAAGTTTAGCGGTGTAGTTGAAGACGACAAGGTGTACCAGCTCTACTGGGCCGGAGACGCGCGAACAAAAGGAGGGTTCTACGACGCGAAAGTACTCTACATGGTAGGTGAGTAGAACTGAAGTACGGCGATTGATGTACGAGTGCTTTGCATAACATGCTGAAGGCTTAACTGCATATGGAGCCGAAGCATTCCTTAGAGGCTGTGTCTACAGTGCCATCCGACGGTCCACTCGCTCCTACAAGTGCCGTCCGAAAGAGAGTCAGACTGCGCGTGTATCACTGGTGGGGTACCGTCCGACGGCACTCGTGCAGAGCGTTCGACTGCCGTCCGACGGTACTCTGCTCACGCGTTCAAGTGGCGCCCGAAAGTCTCGTTTAAAACGAGTTCTCAAAATGAGTTTTCGAAGCTGCAGTGTAGCTTAGTGGTAAGACGTCTGCCTCATGAGCAAGTGGTCCTGAGTTCGATCCCCCGTGCGGGGTTGCTTTTTTTTTTTTTTTTTTTGGAATCTTTTGAGCATTTTGCTTTGTCGACGCATTTGGCGATATTTACATTTCTTTTTTACGATTAACATTGGGAAAACCGAATGTTGTCGACGAAATTTCGCTGAATAAAATGGTCAGACGTCATCTGATGGACCATCAGGGCACGTTCCACCAGGGCTGCTGACTGGCAGTCAGCGTCCCAAATTACGTACCTTGATGGAATTTTCATTAGGGTTGTTATGGAGAGGTTTCGAGACCAGAAGCGTATTGTATGACTCTGGTAGTACTTACATGCTGACTTCACTTTTTAGCTCTTACTAAAGTTTTAATATCAACTATAAAATTTGTCATAAGGATTTTAAGGCGTTAGCATTAGTGCCCTGCCACATGCGCTCAGTTATTTGAAGCGTTTAAAGTTGCGGGCTTCTAACTCCGATTCCCTCAACCCGTGTTTCCGGATGAATATGACACAGCAATACTTCGCTCTAGGCAAAAGGGTTTATTGACTCACTCATTGCCTTGGGGGGTTTCGGGATCGGGGAACGGTCATCAGCGAGGCCGGGGGGAAGTCCGCTGCCGTAGCAGCTGCTCCAAGTCCAAGCGGTCGTCCACACCGCGTCATGGGGACGTCGTCGTCGAGGGTCGCTGTCCGGTCCGTTAGTCGAGTCCACAGCTCGACGTCTCGCCCGCACTTTCCCCGCACCATCGTCCGTCTCCCGTCGCCGCTGCACGCTGTCCGCCGTCCAAGCGCTGCCTTGCAAGAGAGAGCCTTTCTTTGTCCGGCTTCCCCTTTTTCAAGCCTTTGCCCCTTTGTCTTGGGAAGCCAGTCGCGTGACGTCAGTTGGTTGAGGGGAGCGGTCCAGCCGGACCTTGTGCTGCGCGAGGTCACCGCCGCTCCCTCGAGGCAGGACGCATCTCGGAGGTTTGGCCCGCTAAGCTTCTGCCGGAAATTGGGGCCCGGAGGGTCGGCGCGGGGGAGGGCAGCCAGATCTCCACACCTCCCTCCCCTCAAGGCTCAGACTCCGGGGGGCTTGAGGTTGCGTGGTTCCCAGGAACTCCGGCGGGGAACTCGATCAGCTGATTGTCACCGATGATGACGAGCACCCTCGATGGTGATGGTGGTGGCATCAAACCAGGCAGGCGAGTGGGCGGTGGACGTTCATTCACTGGGAAGTCCGCGACCGACGGAGCACGTCCCAGGAACTAATCCGGAGCACCACAGATCGCGCAAACGCCCACTTTACAACGTCTCGTCTCGTCTCGTCTTGTTTTGTCTAGCGGCACGCTATACCAGACAGCGCGACGAAACCAAAATCTTTCGATCGTTGGACATGCCACGAAATAAACACAAAACTCTTAATTTCAATACCAACAGGCAGGCAATCATCAAGAACGTCACGCTACACATTCGAGAGGTACCTAAGTGGAAAACTATTCCTCAGCTAAAAAGTATGAGCACTCTCTATATATTCAAATCGCACATACGCCCACTATACAACGTTTGTTCCTGTAAAACTCAACCGCATTCTTTTAAAATTGAAAACAATCTACCAGGGCGTCAGAGCCGCACGCCTCTGACAACGATATTAATCTCCAACACACTCGCGAAGAACGCACGGAATCTCAAAAACCAACAATAACCTCCGGCAAGACAGCGACGGCAACCAATCCTGCCCCGTTCGCGAGGTGCGACTCGAAATAGCTACGGAAAATAAACACACTGCCAACAGTAGCAATTAGTCAAGACGGGCACTCATGCACTCGGCGTTCGCGACACCCGAGCTACAAACACGCTACAGCCAAGCTACGCAGCACGCCTTCATCAGAAGGGAGAATCACCTTACTGAAAGGCTGGTGTTCCGTGGTACCGGCCACAAATACCAGTACAAAGGGAACAGTATCTAGATCGTACGGACAGCAGATCTAATCGGACAGCCTATTTACACGGCTATGTCCGTAACGTCTGGGCTTGCAACCAGATGTTACCGCTTCACTGCTCGGAGGTGACCTCCCAACACGAGCGACGAGCGCGTAACGGCGGTCCGCACCGAACCCCGCACGGGCTCGATAACCGCGACAAGCACATCGACGCACGTTAGAGTTCTCCCCCGGCCAAACCCCGACACCGCATAACTAAAAAGTCTTCCAGCTGATGTCAAGGCCGGCCGGGATCGAGCAATTAAAGTACGTCATCAACGCGTCTCGCGACTGTTCGACGTTCTCGACCCGAGCAACGTGTCCACATACAAACGCAGTAGGGTACGCACAAAGCTCGCCCCCGACCAAGTCAACACGCAGCATGACTGAAAAGTCTTCTTGCGACTGTGAGGACAGGTAGGGTTCAAACAATGTAAATATCCCACACGCGCACCTTTCATCTTCCGCGCAACAAGCGCGACACTGAAATGCCGAATAATCTAACCGGCCGGTCTTGGAAATGGACGAGCTAATAAACTATATTTGCTTTGCGTGAACAGTTTGCGCAGCGTCGAAGTGTCTACCGCATTTACCGCTGGATTCCAACACCCGCTACCCATTCATGCAAAGGCTGCAGTTTGTACAGCGACGGACTGACCCAACGCACAACAGTTATAGGCCGCCGACGGCCATGCCGCTGCCATAATTTCTAGGCTTCCCGGGCACGTACCCGCCGACGTGAACCGTACGTTTTCCCGGGCCAACCGCGCATCTGTACAGGATAAAACTATGAACAACTCGTCACATCCTCGCAAGACCGCCACTTCCCTCGTGCAGCTTTCCACTGCACAAGCACAGCTCTTTCCCCCCACTAGCTGTCGCTCCTCCCCTAAATCTATAATTTCACTCCAATCCAGGTCTCTGCACGACCAATTACGCTCTCTACGCCCTCGCGTCCCAACGCGAACCCAAACACGGCTGAGAACCGGTACTGTTTCCGGCGGCAGCGCAAAGCGCGTGCTAGCCGCCCCTCCTCCGGAGACGGAGAAAACGAAATGAAAGAATAACTCCCGCCGCGAGGCTCAACCATCGATATGGCGGTGTGAGGATCCGGAACCAACTGTGCGCACAATTAAACGGAATCAACCTCACGACTCTACAACCAGATACGCACGGGTCATGCCCATCGCGTCAAACTGGCCTCCACAGAGCACTACACACGCACAGCCACTGATAAAGTGAAAACGGAAGCTCTGTGGTTTTCTGGACTCCGATCTCTCCTACTCTCCTTGACCCATTTCCTCAGTCAATAAAGTTTTCTCTCTCTCTCTCTCTTTCTGCGCACCAGACATCGCGTATCCGTCACGATTTAGTGGGCTTAGCCCCTAAATGTAGCCTCTGGCCACAAGGTACTCGTTGAAAGCGATCTTGGTCGGAACCACAAGAGCGCATACCGTACCTTAAAACGCTGTCAACTAACGAAGCTCAAAACCGCGCTGACAGCTCAAGCAAGGCCAACTGGGAGCTAGCGTACGGTAACACTGGGACGCTAGTCTCCTCCCGGACAAAATGCAATGCGGGAATAATTTCCAAACACAGTCCATGCATGCAACCGCCATCCGCAATGGGAGCGTTCTCCACCCAGAGCGATGCCTCTCTAACGCGTCCGATCGGTAAAAAGCGTTCCAAAACATTACATCGATACGCGAGCAAGGGCGGTTAGGCGCGTCACATCCCCCGAACCGTGAGCTGGCATCCTTCCCAGCGGACGTGGACGGCCGGAGGCGTAGGTGGGGTGACGCCCGACGCTACGGGCCTCGAAAAGTGCGGTAATTTCGACGCACACAGCGCTCTTGCGCAGCAAGATCAACCTGCCAGCATTCATCGGCGCGCTGAACAGCAAAACATCAAGGCGCTTCTCGTAACGGGGGATACGCAAATTCCTGACAGGCTGGGAAAAAGGGTTAACCCCTAACGACAACGGTCAAGGTCCGCGCCTCCTCGTCGGGCAGGCGATATTGTCAGGACATTCGTGCGGCGCGCCCGCAACGAAACTTCGTGCGGCGTTCCTGCGACGAAGATCACCCCCAAAAAGAGCGCGAAACAGTGTCCAAATTCAACCGGAAGCAGGTTAGGAATCGGAATGCCTGCCTGATCGAAAATCAGGCCCCACGTTGGGCGCCAGTGTATGCGGGCTTCTAACTCCGATTCCCTCAAACCGTGTTTCCGGATGAATATGACACAGCAATACTTCGCTCTCGGCAAAAGGGTTTATTGACTCACTCATTGCCTTGGGGGGTTTCGGGATCGGGGAACGGTCATCAGCGAGGCCGGGGGGAAGTCCGCTGCCGTAGCAGCTGCTCCAAGTCCCAGCGGTCGTCCACACCGCGTCATGGGGACGTCGTCGTCGAGGGTCGCTGTCCGGTCCGTTAGTCGAGTCCACAGCTCGACGTCTCGCCCGCACTTTCCCCGCACCATCGTCCGTCTCCCGTCGCCGCTGCACGCTGTCCGCCGTCCAAGCGCTGCCTTGCAAGAGAGAGCCTTTCTTTGTCCGGCTTCCCCTTTTTCAAGCCTTCGCCCCTTTGTCTTGGGAAGCCAGTCGCGTGACGTCAGTTGGTTGAGGGGAGCGGTCCAGCCGGACCTTGCGCTGCGCGAGGTCACCGCCGCTCCCTCGAGGCAGGACGCATCTCGGAGGCTTGGCCCGCTAAGCTTCTGCCGGAAATTGGGGCCCGGAGGGTCGGCGCGGGGGAGGGCAGCCAGATCTCCACAAAGTGCTCAAAGTTAGCAACGTCGTCACGAAATAGCGCTCACAGCCCCGCTCACTTGCTGGGGAAACTGGCTAGGAAACACCTTCTATAAGCGCCAACAAATGGAAGCGGAGTTCATATTGCAACGCTTGTCGCTGAACGAGCCCGTGCTTCGCCGAATGGTTATCGTTCTTGTCTTTCGCGCGGAGGCCCCAGGTTCGACTCTTGGGAGCGGAAGCTTCTTTTATTTATTCTTTTAATTTAGCATTCTCTCAAGTTTGAGAACCTTGTCTGGTCGAGGTTCAAATGTTCTACGCGCCGAACTTCTCTGCCGAATGTTCCAGAAACCCAGACAGGAAAAAAGAGGTGCTCCGCGTGGCGGTCTAGGATCAGCCTCGCCCGATACTGCTGTCGCACCTCCATCGACACCTGCGACGCTAGCCTTTCTCCATTTTGTTTCCGGCACAAGTTCGCCCCATTAAATGTTTGGTTTTTTCGTCGCCTCATAAAATGTCATTCGTGTCGTTTTGGTTAAGGTGCGAGGTTCAGCGTACCCCTCCGAGTCCCGCAGTGCTAGCTCCCCAGCAAAATAAGAATTTTCGAGGAGGAAGCCGACGCACGAGCAAGCACGAAACGAAACGACGGCAGCTGATTAACCTCCTCGCCCAACACAACGGCTGCATTGCGACGTCGTTGATGATGCGCCAAACCGCTGTTGCGAAGCACCGCATCGTTAAACAGCACAACGCGCTCCCTGTGCATTGATTACCGTACACAGTCTCCGTGAAAGAAAGGGAGGTCATCCAAGAGCAAGCTTAAAAAATAGATGAACGACGACATAATCCAGCCTTCAAGCATTTAGCGTGCCGCACCAGTCGTACTGGTTAAGAAGAAGGATGGAACGCTTAGGTTCTGAATGAACTACCGGCAGCTGGACCAACACCACCTAGTCTAGGTGGTGTTGGCTGGAAGTGGTGACCAGGAAAGGAGTCTATCCACTCACCCGCAGAGACGAAACGCTAGACCGGCTGCGCCACCCTCGATATTTTCATGAATAGGCCTGAGCGCGGCTACTGGCATATCGATGTCGACGAGCGGGACCGAGAGAACACAGCCTTCGACACGCCGGATAGACTATACGAGTTCAAGGTGATACCCTTAGGGACTATGCACGGCACCAGCAACTTTCCAGCGTATCATGGGTTCCGTGCTGGTGGGGCTGAAATGGGAGAGCTGTGTCCTCTGGCTTGACGACGTCGTAATATTTTTAAGCGACTTCGACCAGCACTTGCGACAACTCCAAGCTATTCTTCAAGCCATACAGACCACCGGACTCACCATCAAGCCACCGAAGTGTCGGTTCGCCTATGACGAAGTGAAGTTCCTAGGACACGTGCTTAGCAATGACGGCGTTCGCCCAGACCCAGAGAAGACTCGGGCCGTCGCGGCATTTCCAGCGCCTACAGATAAGAAGGCCGTGCGAAGATTCCTTAGACTATGTGCGTACTATCGGCGCTTCGTTCGCAATTTAGCAAGGATTTCCGCACCGCTCGCAAACCTCATGAAGGACGCCGAGGAGTTCGAATAGGCTGAGGAGCAGCAGCAGGTATTTTACAAGCTGAAGCGAAGACTCCAGACCTTTCCTGTTCTCAGACTCTTCGATCAGAATGCGAAAGCCAAGATTGACACGGACGCAAGTAACGCAGGATTTGGAGCGGTACTGGTTCAAGTGCAAGTACTGGTTCAAGGCACCGAGCAAGTCACTGGTGGTCCGTAGTCACGGACCACCACTCGCTCTGCTGACTTGCGAACCTCAAGAATCCTTCAGGACGCCTTGCTCGATGGAGTCTTCGATTACAGGAGTTTAACATGACTATATGGCATACAAGTCAGGCCACAAGCACATCGATGCCGGCTGCCTGTCCAGAGCCCCTGTCGAGACAACTTCCGGCACCAGCGACGACGATGGCGACGGGTGCTTCTTAAGCGCAGTGAATACTGACGGCATGGCACGACGTTAACGAGACGATCTTCAGCTGCGCGCGCTAATCTAATCGAGCACCTCGAAGGAAGAAGGGGTACTATCCCCCGTGTCTTCTCGAGAGCCCCGCCGACCTTCGCCATTCGACAAGCTGTACTTTACAAGGAGAACTTCTGAGACAACAATTCGCCATGGCTGCTGGTAGTCCCCACAGACCTTAGAGAGGAGAACTTCCAAGTCTGCCACGAGGACCCGACGTTTGGTAACCTTGGTTACAGCCGTACACTGGCTTGAATTCTTCAGAGGTATTACTGGCCCAAGCTCTCAAAGACCGTTCACCTTTACACATGGCCGTGCCACGAATGCCAGCGACGCAAGAAACCGCCGTCAAATCTGCCAGGTCTCCTGCTGCCGATTGCTCCCCCGATTGCACCGTTCCAGCAGATCGAAATGGATCGATTTGGTCCTTTTCCACCGTCGATGTTTGGAAACCGCTGAATAATCGTAGCCACCGACTATCTCACCCGGTATGCGAAGGCAAAATCCCTTCCGTTGAGAACAGCCGTGGAAGTCGTCAAGTTCTTCGTCGAATCGGTTGTCCTTCGACATGGCACTCCCCGATATGGTGCTCATTACAAAACGGGGGTCATCGTTCATGGCGCAGCTGACCTGGGAGATACTTCGTCTGAGTCACACCGAACACCGCCGAGACACGGCGCACCATCCGCAGACCAACGGACTGACGGAGCGGCTCAACAAAACCATCGGCGACATCTTTCCCGAAGCATCGTTGTAGACGCATAGTTCTTACACTGCGACTCCGTGTTTCTGCCCTGATAATTTGCCTGTGAACACTTTTCTAGCTTAACTGCCGTGTGTAACTATCATTCTAGGGTATAAATCATGTCTGCATTAAAACAGATTCGTAGCTACGAATCTAAATCTACTCGCAATGCTTATATGTCGGAGCTTTTCGGCGGCGCCCGATCGCTTCCCGTGCAATCGTATTTGTTTACTAAACCATCAGGTATTTCTGAATAACTTTATAGATAATCAAACATGCTTTTATAAATAAAAACGTTTTTTTTTTTATGACGGCATAATTACGCGCATTGCTTTCATATCAGCGCTATCCCGAGGCGCCCAGCCCGACTCGATCGCCTCCTTCGGTGACGTCATGAAAGGAGCGCTTCGACCTTGACTCTAAGTGGTGTTGTAGTGTCGCTGTTCTGTACGCCCTCTCCCAGCGCAAAGCTACGTGCGATAAACACGTGCATGCTCCTGTCGTTTTCAGCAACACGACACTCGCCCAGTACAGTTGACGCTGTAAAATGAAAGCTGAAGGGTCGTGTATCCAAAATAAGTGAAATACCAGTTGAACAAATTCGAGTTGAGCACACTATTCAGATAAACATACTTCGGTAAACGTCCCCAGCAAAACGTTTTTTTGCATCCAATGCATACGGCTGCGTGAAGTTTTGCTTATCCAAACTTTTCTTTGACCCTTGAAGTTTGTTCAAATGCTATTTTACTGTACATCTAACAGTTTCAGCAGTGACAAGTTCATTGGTCAATGCTAGACACCGCAACACTTACAGTCCGGTTTCACGTATTGTTTACTTTTTAATACATGGCGGTTTGTCTGTCCACCATTCAGGCAGAGTTTCTAGATCCAATGATCCTGAAAGGCGCAGTCATAATCGCAAATCCCAGAAGCGTTCGGTGGTACTTTCAGCAATGCCTTTGCGAAGAAAGCAACAATTTTAGAACCACGTCCATGCTCCCTTTCGGTAGCTCTGTGTGCGCGTTCATAACCCAACAGCCTGCAGTGTCCAGGAGTGCACAGCGCACTGCCAGTTATCTACATCCGAACTACGGTTGTTGCCTCTCACCTTGCGCAGGTCAATTTTCGGTAGCCGATCCGATGACGTCATGCTGGCATGGAACCCTATCACTCACTCGTCAGGCTTGCACACCGTGACCGCCGTCCTCATGGGCTGCGTGAACGTCGTTGCCTCCCCTGCCATGAGCTTTGAAGATTTTGTAAGCACCATCAGCAGTTTCAAGGTAATATTGTCTTAGCACTAGCACTTCATACGTGATAAGAAACTTCCTCCTATTTTTTATTCTGTATTTATACAGGTTATTCAGACTTCTGAGCATACGCGCAGGAAGATAGCAAAATCTTCGGTGTGAATATTTCACAATTACCCGAAAGTTTACCAGGAGTGTCTTATTCTCAATAGAAAGAAGTTGTCTGGACATGCCAAGTATTCGACTAAGTATATTGAAAATAAACATTCTCTTTTGGCAATAGCCACTCCTTTCATCTGACTTACGAATGGAAATAGAGCCGCGGTTTTCGGGCTACACTAAGCATTAAATAACTATTCACCTACCGTGTTTTTCATATAAAACAATCATTTTTCTTGGTTTGTCCTCATCCGCTTTGCAACATATTCTCGTCACTGACATTTCTATTCCTGGAATACTTCGTCTCTTGGAAAAGAAACAACTCGCACTATCTTGAGGTCAGATAAAATTAACCCGGAAGTTTTTAGCAACTCTAAAGTTAAAATAATTTTTTGTTGTATTTTATCATTGCAGTTTGAGGCCTCCTTTTGCGTGTATTTTATGAGAGACGATTTATAACAGAATTATTTACAGCTGGAACAAAAGTGCGGCAACATCAGGTCGATCTTTCAAAATGCAAAGTAAAGACAGCCTTCGAACTACCATCTGGAGCACATCGTATCTTGGCAGATTATGTAATCGCAAGAAGCGAATAGTGTTCTCTACACACACACGCAAGGGTCTCGTAAGGGCTATTCATGCGATATAAAATTAGGTGTTCACTAGTGAGCCAAACTCTTATCTTGATAAAGAACCCAACATACGTTTTGATCATTTTCTCCTCGAGGGAAGCGAGGTAATATTCATCGCCTAATTTCTAGTCTCTTTATTCAGTATTGACACTCTTGCATTCTCCTAGAAAGGCAATGTTTTCCCCAAAGTACATTAACTCAACCAACAACCACAATTAGAACTATAATTGGCACTCTTCTGGTTCCAGAGATTTGAGGACTAAAACTTTTAGTGTTTATTTTTATTAATTTTTTTCACGGCGATATTGTTTTTAAAATTCGCCATTTCGCTGCTGGCTGTAGTTTACATCACATAATTTCTCTGCTAAACATAGGCCTACGCTTTCAAATTTATCTCGTAACACTTCGTATTTGATCGTAGCAAATTGCTTATGTCAAGAAATGTGCGAAAATTCAAGCTGGTTTACCTCACTCAGAGATGCACACCGCCCAATCTTTTATTTTGCTGACTTGCTCGCTTAATTTTACGAGTGATAAAATTCCGAAGATTCACAATAAACCTATTATGGCAGAAGTATCGTGGGCACAGCGAAACTATTATGAAAGCAGTACCCTCTCATTTACTCAAAAAAAACTTACCAATTTGTTCTAGAAGAATTGGAATATGGAGCCGCACCTTCGAGTTCATATCAACTCATCTGATCTTAAGTCTGTTTAGAGCAGCGCAGTAAGTTTTATCTTTATTATTACTACCAAGAAACCAGCGTCTCCATTTGAAATTTCAGTCGTGACATATGAAAACATTTAACATTTGCGGGGTCGTGGATACGGTAACAACTGATACTACAGCGTGTCCCAAAACATTTCTTCTTTTTTTTGCCGCAAAAATACCTTAGGTATTGCCGAACGAGCATTCTCCGCGAGAGGCCCGAACGAGATGCCAAATTGTAACAACTAACCGTTATCTGATTCAAAAGTTACGAGATGTTCAAAAACACTAAATTGGAAAATGGGGACCGTTTTCACCGGTTTCTAGTAACTGACGCCATTCAGCGCCATGTATTTGAAAGCTCCGTCGACCGCTATTTCCCATTGGAAATTTTATGAAATCACTTATGATTCTTGAGTAAGATTGTGGTTAGTTTTACAGCGTTGGGATCTGTTTCGAACCGCTAGTGATATATTTGGGGGCGAAGCGCTCTGTGATGCTCTTTATATTTTTTTATATATCGTAAAAATGTTTTGTACTGTTTTTTTTCTTCTTAAAGGGGGAGGGGCGGAGGTGCACTCCGTATATTGTTCCGTTAAAGATACTGCGAAATAATGAATTAATTGGCCGCCGTTTTAACTAAGTGCTGTGATTCTTATAAGAATAATTATAGTAATTGAAAAGGTGAGAACGGCAAGGAAGAGCTTTAGCTGTCCCGCCTTCAGCGCGCGCTTCCTGCCTTCGACAATGTTTCGCCATCTCGTGCACGTTGAGCGCGCGCACGCAGCCAAAGCACTGCGGAAGACATGGAGCGCATTCTGAAGGCCGGACGTTCAAAACACGTGCCCTGCCGTTCTGTCAGTGATTCGAGTGTTTAGTCCCCCTTCCCAGGTTGTAGTTTGTAGCGTGAAAACTATAAGCCAACGCGTGAGTCTTATCTAGATATGAATTTTTAAAAGTTAATGTTGATTACTGGAACTTCATCTGCATTTTAAGGAAAGTTCTTCTGACCAAATAAGTGCTGAAAATGAGGCGCATAAGTGAATGCGAATAGATAACACAACCTTGAAAACGTAAATGTTAACCGAGCTTTAACTTCAAACAAGGTATTTTGTTTTCAGGTGAAACCCGATATTTACACACCGAACATGTTTTCGAAAATCGGATTAAACCGAATGTTTCCGCAAATTCAAAAAAGTAGCTCCACCATAATAACATATTGTTTGACCTCGTAGAAATTTAAAGCTTATTAACGAAACTTGTTGCATACCCGCGTGACAGAATATGTTCGAGCAATATTTCCCGAAAAAAAGGTTACTTTTAGAAACTATAATTCAATGAGATTCACTCGATTAAATATTCAATGTTCAGAAAACACTTGAAAGCGGAACGCTTCTTATGCCAAGCTTCGGTCACCTCGTTAACGTCTAGCTGCAATAGACTGTCGGCGAGCTTTATACGATGGTCGGTAAAGGCGATCAGGCCGGAGCTCTTTTGACAAAGTAACTTAAGAGGGCGCGGTACCTCTATTTATTCGTCCGTTTCAGACACCAGATGGCGCGCGGCTCGCTACGTGGTTGAACGCGCTAATTCTAGATGGCGCCAGTATCGAAGAGTGAAAAGGCTCGCGTTAGCCGCTGCGTGAAATAGATCCCCGAAATGTGTCGTGTTCTTCCGGCGGAGGAAGCTTCTCCCTCCCTCGCGCGCGCTTGGTATGTCTGTGGTCAGTCAGCTCAGTGTGCATTGCCAGGAACGTGAGTGATAACACGCGCGGTGGCCGAGTCCGGCCTCTGCGCTGTGTGATGCAGTGCGTGGTGCTCGTTTCTGTTCGGAGGTGAAAATAAAAATGTCGGTCCCCTCTTTTACGTACGCTCGTTTCCATAGCTTGGGTTTTTATCTCAAGTGACGTAGAGTACCGCCTTTTAGAAATCGTGTACTTTGCGGTGAGCGATTGAGAGTCATGTTGGCTTTTTATTTTGGGCGCTGACGTAAATATGTGTTGCTCCCCAAATTGTGTCCCAAGTGCGCAGTGACAATTGGAAATGGTATTGAAGGCGTGCGACCGTCGGTTGGTAATTGCGTGCGTTAGATTCACTTATTCAGTCTAACCATTTTTGCCAATGTCTTATCTGTTTCGACAAATGACATGGTCGAGTCTATTGATAACCTTAGGTAGACTGCACCTACGGAGTGTGCGGGCTTTAGATAAATTTGCTTCGTTTATGTGAATTAATAACTGTTATCTCTTTTCCGTACTCGGTGCTATGCAAAAATCGCTGAGATGTTATGGTAGCGTTGTGTGGCGGCGTTTTGCACGCTGACTCGCTATTGCATTCGCTGTGCACAGTACGTGTTCAGATGGAATGTGTCAAATCGTATTTCCGATCGATATGATAGATTTACTTTGCTACAGTGTTAATTAAATTTTTCTGATTCAAACTTGTCCGTCCCTGATCTGAGCCTAAGTTCAAATTCGAGAGCAGACGAAATTCGCGTCGTAACAACCGTAATGCGCAAAAAGAAATTAGTACAATGAAAGAAAAACAAACGGATACGAGGCGACTCGGTGTTATTGAAGTAATGAGTGTACAAAAGATGCCATCGTACGTTTTCTTTTTTCTTGTTGAACGTTCTGCATCGTTGTGACACGCTCAAGGTACCAGTGAAGACAACGAGATGGCGTGAAATTTCATCGAGCGGAAAACGAGCATCACTTTCGCCATGCGCTTTCATTTCGATATGGCGCGAAATGTGCGCGAAATAGTAGCAGGTAAGGGAGCAAACTATAGATGTGGGGTCTGGAACACCGCCAGACTCAGCCATGTTGGGGCCATCTCTCGCGAGTCAATATGTCAAAGGTATTGCGCGTCGAACTGTACGTGTGAGTTATCCATTTGAGCTAAACCTTGATTTCGGAAAACTATTGTGCGTTAGAAATATGCATCGTGTTAATCAGCTATAACTATACCCTATCTCACTAGTTGCGCGCAGTACTTGGAAGCCACGAGCGTGAAATAAATTAAAGTTGCTTTTGTAGGACAATTGCGACGTGGAGACCCATGAAAGAGAGTCCCGAAAAGAGGAGAGCTCCCCCTTCCTCTTCTCTTCAAGTGTTGGGTTACGCTCTCAATCCTGCACCTTTGGTAACACTGCGCGCACCCAAAATGACCTTCTTCACGGAAAAACACGGTGACCTTCACAATCAAGGGGTGCTACATGAAAGCGAGAGACATGTCACGGGAACGAAGGCGAGGTGCTCCGGGCTTTGTAAACGCTTCGGACTGCAAAAACAACAAACATTTTTTTTCTTTCTTGTTGTAGCACTTTTTTTTATTCTTTTTTTTTCGTCCATCTAGATATCGCATCAACGCAAGCACTAACATAAACAAAGCAAAAATAGTATGCCTACAAAGACAATGCACCCACTGGGACCCGAGTCAAGCCAAGAACAACCAACTACTAAAAGGAAAAAAAGAAATTAGTACGCATACCAGGGTTGGGCACTATCGCGATACAAATGTATCGCGATAGTATTTCAGAAATACATTTTGTATTTCTATTTCTGTATTGCGATACATTTTTTTCACCAGTATCTGTATTCCTGTATCGAAATACATTTTGAATGTTCCTTTGTATCGCGATACAATCAGTGTCAAATGTATTTCGTTACATTTCTTGAGAAATACACTCCCCCCCCCCCCCCCCGAAAAAAAATACAAATCCGAACGCATTTTTTTTTTTTTTTTTTACTCTGAGGGCATCAGGGTCAAGGAGATGCTGGGGCATTGTTACCATGTTGATTAAGGTTCCTTCCGATTCTCCAAACTATTTTTCTATGCGTGCTCTTCTCTCTTCTAAGAAGTGTTGCGTAGTCGTGGTCTCGAACCAGGTGGCGTGCCAGGAGTGGAGTCAGAGCATCTTGTGTCGTAGGTCCTTAGGTAGAGGTTTTTTGAGCCATTGTTTGCTGGAATCCAAAGCCCGCTGCTAACCGTCTCTCTTGCCTTAGCGTACACAGCACACCCAGCCAGCAAAGCTGAGTCACAGTCCGTTGCAGCACGAGCCTGGCGGTGGTTGGCTTGAAATAGTAGGATGACTCACGCAGTGAAGTTCAACACATATTCGAATGCGTCCGCGGCTGCGCCCGTAATATTGCACGGCTCAAGGGTACGTCATCAGCCGACGTGAAAGTGAGCTGCTGCTCTGGTGATCCGAAACCCAGGAAGGAAGTCAGACGTGGCCTCTGTGCACGCCGACCCAGACTTCGTACACCTGCGACTCGTCTCAAGCGCGCCGTTTCTCGGAGAGCTCGCCTGTGCCGGCAATATCATGTCCCAATCCACGAGGTCTCTATTTGGAGTATGCAAGACGAAACTTGAGGACTGCAATCCATGCGTTGGTGGTGAAGGGTCGGCAGAAAGGACCTTCACAACTGGGATGCCACCGTATCGTTTTTTCAACCGTAACAGAAGATAAGACATGTGTTTAAGGATTCTTTAGGTGGTCCACTATTCTTGAAAATTCCAAATGACACTGCCTGCACGATCTTCAACGAGGTAACCTACAACGAAAGTACTATTATCCTTTCATACAGCAGCGTGGTAAAGTTTCATGTTCAAGGCCACACCTACAGATTAAAAATACCAGTTCATTCCACCGTGACGATGATGTGATCAATGTCGACAGGGGCGTCCTTATTGGACAGGGGGGTGGTCACGCTTTGATGCGATTTAGGATGACATAGAATTTATTTAGAGGTCGAAGTATTTTCGCATTCCTCGTCAGACAGACAGGATGTCAGGGAAGGGACCGCGGTCAGTCCTTGATGGAACGTTTTTTCGAGCCCACTGAAGACTCCTCGTCATCCTAAATCACTACCTGCAAGGCAAAGTGCCAAGCCTACGGGAAAGTAATTTCAGGATCAAAAACTTCCACTTCCAACTTCAATCTTCATCTCATTTGGCGTCTCAAACGAATTTGAAAAATGTATTGCAGTATCAGTATTTCTGTATTTGTATTTCTGCCCTCCCTAAAATGTATTCCTGTATTTGTATTTCCAAATACTTTTTGCCTCTATTTAAAATGTATTTCCGATACGTATCGCGATACACTTTTACAGATATATTTCAGTATCAGTATTTTAGCTACTATTTTAATGTGTCCCAGTATTTGTATTTCCAAATACATTTTTGAGTATTTCTGCCCAACCCTGACGCATACATAGACAGAACGCATCCATCGAGAGAAATGAATCGCGCGCTTGTTCTGCCAGCCTCTCGTTGTCCTTCTGTCAAAAGCCACAAAAGAGAAAGACAATCAGGGCCTAAACACCGTCTTCCTCTTTGTCTTCCTCCAAACAAGAAAAAGCTTTTTGGACGACCGCGATCGCCCAAGCGATGACCCTGGAAGCGTATGCGATTGTAGCACGTATGTCCCGCGGCAGTTCCCCTGTCTCAATTGCCACGGTCCGTTTCTCCCAAGTACCAAAAGTCTTCGAGACCGAGAGGGGCCCGCAAACAGGGGGTGCCCCAACGAAGGCACACTACTTGGTCGTGGGGTGCTGTGCTTTCCCACGTTCTCTTCTTTTTTTTCTTTCCTTTTTTTTTTACAGCTTGGGAAAATGGCTACAGGCTATTTTTGTTCTCTTCTCACTTTTCTTTCTTCTTGTGGGTGCGTGTGGGTCCATGATACAACTACTTCTTTCAACATAAAAATTAAAAAAAAAGAAAAAAAAAACGCAGGAGAAGAATGAGTGTAAGAAAATTAGACGACAACTTGGACTCCGTTCTGTAAATGCTCGATTGGAGTGTCTGAACCACCTCCTTCTCCTCACAGAGATCTGGCGTAGTCTCTCATTCTTGCGCAGAAAACCCTTTTGTAGGAATACACTATTGCTTCGCCGAAAGTCACAAGTTGCAGATGTTTTACAAGGCGCGCTCTAACACATCGCTTGCCCAAACAGCCGCAGTCGTCATATGAGTTCCCCATTAGAGGGGGCTAACTCTCGTAGTCGTTGATGACAACGTCCATTGGGGACGCCCTCGCTAGGAAAAAACTTTTGATTTGCTGTAGATCAGTGGTTCTCAGCCAATGATGTTTCGCGGCATCAATTAACTGTTTTTATTAACACCATTCGCATGTTAATAAAAACAGCATGCTATAAAATATGTTTTTTTTCCGAAAACTCGCCGCGAAAGGGTACTGCAATTCCTGAACGCAACATCTCTAAAAAAATTACATTTTAAAAATTGGGAACAATTCTGGATGCCTTTCAGAAAGTTCTGCCGGAAACGTCGTTGGATCACTACAAAACAAATATTCATTCGCGTGACCGGCGAGATAAACTCGCTTAAAGATAACTTTACTCTGTAGGGCGTTTTCAGATAAGATCGAACAACCGTGTCTGGTGACCATTTTTAATTTCTGTGAAAAAAATATATTTAGCTGGCTTTATGCCCAGAAGAATAAAACCAATCCTTGACTTTGGAAAAAAACATTTTGTCTTTGCAAAAAAAAAATTTGAAAGTGCCCTTTCAGTCACTTGCACGTTTTGCGTATCGCGCGATGTTGACATTTCAGGCGGCTTCCCCCAAATAACTGTTCTGGCTTCGGGTCTAGAAATATTCACTGACAAATTAGGCAAATGAAGGATTGACAAAAAGTATTAATCACCGAGTATTAGGGTAGTTAGTTTAAGAAACAAATCGCAAACACGGCACATTGCGCAATACCGATGTGGATTAAAGAGTATTTTTCTCCGTATTTATAAAAGCTAAGGTCTTCGAACTTTGCCAGTGTGTTTCCCTGTATATATTGTAGTAAAGTGGTAATTTGAGCTAGTTGCTACGTCACTAATATTAAACAGTGCACAAAACATCCGCGGAAGAGAAAAGGACAGTAGAACGAAAGAGCGCTGACTCCCTACTGATTTATTTAAACAGAAAAGAAAAGGACGAAAAAGGAGCCACGAAAAGTTAACCCCACGTGAAGACAAGGTATAGACCGACACGCTGTTTACAAACAAGCCCTCTTTGCCCACACCAGGTGTGGGCACTGCGCGTGCGCAGAAACCGAATTTGCGTGAAGTGAAGCATCTGCGCCTGCGCAGTGCCCTCGACAGCGCCACCGCAGCTGCGTGACGTCAGGGCCGCGTGCCGGTCTATAAGAAAAAAAAGAAGAAAAGGAAGAAAATATGAACAGACTAGATCAATAGATTTAAGAAAAAGAAGAAAAAATTAAAAAATAAAAAGAAAAAAAATGAAAAAATTAGAAAACGGTACTTTCACCCTTGGCCGGCCAAAGTTACTGCGCATATGCGTTGGCCAAAAAATACACCTCCTTAGCACTCAGCGACGGAGACGGCTGGCTGACGCATTGCTGTTCTATTTTCTTTTTTTTTTATTTGAAAAGCCTCGTAGATCTCTCGAGTAGTCCGGTCTTGAAATCTCCCAAGAACAGTTGTTTCACCAAAAGTCGGTGTACACTGGCAGGAGCGACAGTGTGTAGGCAAGTGCCCCCCTACCGTGGCTTGAAGTGAATAGAAATGTTCTCTAAGCCGGTCGTTGACGCATCGTTCAGTATGCCCTATATAGTATTTAACACACGTCAGAGGGATCTTGTAGACCACACCGTCCGTGCAGGTAACGAACTTGTACTTGTGCCTCTTGTGGCTTACGGCTCGTAAACGATTGTCGAGGACGGACCCCACTTTTGCGCATCTCCGACCTTCCTTTCATTAATCCGGACATTCCGGTGAACCTGGCGGCCCAATGCATCTGCAGTGCAAGGGTAGCCTCTTGGCACATCAAACAGGGTACGTGTCCTCAACAATTACTGGGCCTGGCGGGATTTTCGCCGCCCTCGACGAGATACTCCAAGAGAATTTGCAAAGTCTTCTGATCGGAGTACTACCGACAAGCTTGGTTCCTTAAAGATTGCCTGCGGACTGTGTGTCCCGCACAAAAGGGGGCCCCACGGAAACACCGACTGTCCTTCTTTGATTTGAACAGGTCCGTGGGACAGGTAGCCGAGTTTTTGTGGCACCAAGTCCGATGGAAGTTACCAACAAAAAGGAAGGTTCCACCTCAAACAATTAGTTTTTCCTCCTTTGGGGGCATACAAACTCCACCTTCAATAGGCAAGGTCCTCAGCCTTGGTCAGAAGTTCTGCACGCCACCTAAATTCCAGCCTCCTCAGCTTCTGAAGTTATCTCGAAGTTTGCACAACAGAGTGGATGAAGACTTTAGACCACGGTGTGTTTCGGAATGTGTAGATGCTCTTAGCAGCATGCCAGCCCGCACCACACGTCTTCATGATCCCCGTCAAGTGGTCAGATTTGCATTGGACTATCAGATATGCATACTAAAAGCAGACAAGGGAGGTTCCTTTGTGCTCATCCCAGAGGGAATGTTCCAAGACAGAGCTAATGCGGCCGTGAACAAGAACTTTCGTCCAGAGCTTGTTTCCCTCAAAGAGGCCAAACGTAGGGCAGTAGACCTCTGTTCTACGATATCGTTGCCCCAACTGGCCGCCAACATCAAGAAAGCGGAGGGGTTGCACCTCCAGGTGTTCTTCTCTGCCAAGACGCGTAAGGAGGCCTGCTCATTCCGGGCTATTGTCGCGGAGCGAGGTACCTGGCAGCGCCAAGTGGCTGCCTACCTCCAAAAGCACCTCTCCAGCTTAAGCATCTCGAATCCATTTCTGGTCCGCAATTCTGAGGCAGTGGTGCGGTCACTGCGGTTTGAGAAATACGGTCATCATGAGATTTTTAGTGTGGATGTTCCAAATCTATTTTATTCCATTCCCCATCCACCTCGGCTTGCCGCAGTTCAATCGTGTATTGAAAGCAACGGAGTGCTCGCATTTCGAAATGCTACCGGCATCTCCATCGAGGACTTCCTAGAGCTTTGATATTACTACCTCAAGTCAACGTACATCGGGTGGAAGGACGATTTTTACCTACAAAAGTCCGGTGTATGTATTGGGTCGTGCGTTGCCCTTGTTCTCAGCGACACCTTCCTGTCTAGGGTTGATCGAAGTATCCACCCTGCCTGTATGAAAAGTGTTTCGATATGTTGATGATTTTTTGATTGTGTACGAGAAAAGGGTGCAAGGTCATGGTGTACATCAGGTAGTCGAAACATTCGTTAAGTGCGGTTTGGGACTAAAGTTCACGTTTGAGAAACCCAAGGATGGGACCCTGCAATTTTTGGATCTATCGCTATCAGCCCGAGCCAACTACTTATGCTGGTCCTACTCTCCCCGGTCAAGAAAACCATTCTGCCCTGCACATCCTCCCACTCTAAGATTGTGAAAAGGGGCATAGCCATGTCCATTCTAGGCTCGGCCATAAAAAAATCATGTTTACATATCGTGAAGGCCAGTTGTCGCTCTCAACTTGAACGCCTTAAGGCATCCGGTTACCCTCACGCAGTTTTAATAGAGGCTATGGGGTCTTTGTTGAAGAAGGTTAAAGGGGATAGTAGCAGCAGGCAAGATATACAAAAGAAGCCCCCGGTCGTTGTATCGTACGTGCATAAATTGTCTCACAATTTAAAGCAAATCGCAAACAGGTATGATGTCCCCGTGGTGTTTTCGGCCCCCCTACGGTTTTCCAAGATCTGCACAAATGCGGGGTCCGCTCTCGACAATCGTTTACAAGCCGTATGCCACAAGAGGCACAAGTAAAAGTTCGCTGCCTGCACGGAAGGTGTGGTCTACAAGATCCCTCTGAAGTGTGGTAAATACTATATAGGTCAGACTGAACGATGCGTAAACGATTGGCTTAGAGAATATTTCTATTCACTTCAAGCCACGGTAGGCGGGCACTTGCCTGCACACGGTCGCTCCTGCCAGTGCACACCGACTTTTGGGGAAACAACTGTTCTTGGGAGTTTTGAAGACCGAACTACTCGAGAGATCTACGAGGCTTTTCAAATTAAAGAAAATAGGACAGCAATGCGTCAGCCAGCCGCCCCTGTCGCTGAGTGCTAAGGAGGTGTCCTTTTTGGCCAACGCATATGCGCAGTAACTTTGGCCGGCCAAGGCTGAAAGTACCGTTTTCTAATTTTTCCATTTATTTTTTGTTTTCTTTCTATATTTCAATTTCTTAAATCTATCGATCTAGTCTGTACATGTTTTGTTCCTTTTCTTTCTTTTTTTTTCTTATGCCTTGTCTTCACGTGGGGCTCAATTTTCGCGGCTTCTTTTTCCTCCTTTTCTCTTCTGTCTAAATAAATCAGTTGGGAGTCAGCGCCCTTTCGTTCTACTGTCCTTTTCTCTTCCGTTGCAGTTTTGTGCGCTGTTTAATATTAGTCCCTGTATATAGTTAATCTTAGCGTGAAATATTGTTGTCATGGTAAGCGGGAGAAATTTACAAGAATTGCTCACACAGGTGTATTTAACTAGATGGGCATTATTTTGAAAGTCATTAAGAAAAAGGCCATCTTTAATATTATTTTAAACCATCTGATATTAACGCTTATAATTTGTACTAAGAGAGTCTGCCAAAACATGATGCAATATTTGTTTGGCTTTTAAGTTACAAAGCGAGAAGCATGGCCAAATTGACGCTAACGCGGTTGCCATAAATGGGGCGGGCACAAAACCGTTCTTCACAATTTTAGTATTATTAAAAAGTGTACAAATGCTACGGGGTGGTCAGGAAAAGACAAATTGACAGCACAGACGTGGACGGTAGCTTTTAACGGAAAATTCCTAATACATTTTCGTACAACCGACCGAAAAATGCCCATGGGCCCGAGCGATCGAGGTGCACCACCCTGTAACATGCTTCGCGGTACCTGTTTCAACAGCAAGCGTATAGCGTTTCCGTCTACGCGACGTAAAGGAATCAACCGGAACGACTTTGCAGACAGAGCAGCCTACAACCTTGGCGGTAACATGATATAGGAAGTAGGGCGCGGCAGAACCTGAACCTGCGCCGCCTGTGAGCGCAAATAGATCCGCCGCCGTGGAGGGCCACGCGTAGAAAATAAAAATACTTAAAAAAAGGAAAACAAATTCCGATTGATTGAGACTGTCTGTATTTGGCGTTTTCAGATAGGATCGAAAGACCAAGTCTGTTCGACATTTTTTTTTTTTTATTTTTACCAAAATATATATCTTTTACTTGTGCAAGCGCAAAAACATATTCAAACTTTTTTTGCGGAAAATAAAATTTCTCTTGAGGAAAAAAAATCACAAAGTCGCTGTCGGTGTATGGGTACGTTTTTGCGACTTGCGTGAAACCGTCCTTTTGGACATTTATTAAAAAAACTGCTGTCGTCTTAGGTTTAATATTTTTTTGTGCAGAGACACTACATAAAATAAAAGAAGGTAAACAACATGATAAATTACGAAGCAATTCAGAGCTTTATGAATCCGAATCTTAAAAGACTGGAAATTCAAATTTTTAAATTGATTTGGATGCGTCTGTTTTATATTCGTATAAATTGTTATTAAAATTGAAAACGATAACCTTTCTAAAAAATACACTGAAATGTAAACAGGTTACTGATTTTGCAATAATTGAAAAATCGGTTTAAAATGAAGGCCATCGTAATTTTTCTTCTACTTTTCACAGATCAAGGCTCATAATCTGTCCTATCAGGCCCTTGAAAAATGCTTTGCAATATTTGTTTTTTTTTTTTATTTTACAGGGCTTTAAATATACAAAATTGCCCTAACGGGAGTAGAGAAAGATGGGACGTAGCCGATTCCAAACAAGGACAAGAAAGCGGTAGAAAAATATAGGAAGTCTGTGAAGAGAAAGGACTGTGACAGGAGTTCGTGAAAAATAAGAATTCATACAAAAGATTACAGGTAAGTTTGAAACACAAGTCAACAATTTAATTACAGATTTCTCGGATCAGTGACTTTCGGAGCTTACCCTTCGGGGTTAGGCTGGGCTGCTGACGACCAAATTGAAATAGTGATAAGAAAGAACACACGTTTAAAGTGGTACAATTGAAACAAGTTTAATGAATCAAGATCCTGCGCGCACATTTGGAGCTTATCGCGTGAATTCTTTCTGCCGGACGCTGACCTGAGTCGGTCACGGCGCTCTCCTGGCGATCCGAGGAGGCATATATTTTTCCCGTTTTACCTGTAGCGATCACTGTTCGTTTCTTCTCAGTGGCACCGCACGCTCGCGACCTCGATCTGATTTTCGCAGCCATAGGAGACTTTACTTTTAAAGATATATATTTTCTGCGGCTACTGACCTTGCTAAAACAGCTGCGGTTGCGATGTATCGGACCGCGTACACTGCCACGAGTGACAGGACTGAATTCCACGCACAACGGAAACAGAGTCCCAGTCCTTTGCTTTCATGTCCCTGAACGTTTTGACGTCAGCTTTCGGGACGTGGATTAGTTTCACGTTCGGCAGTTTAGTGTTCATGAGGCAATCGTCTCTGACGCCGACTTGATCACCGACTTGGTGGGCCGTCGGAGGCTGTACAACGTTGCCTGATGCTTGACACGACCCCCAATTCAATCACAGGCACTCTTTCCATGTCAAGTTGCGGAAAAAATACACCTCGCTGACGTGTATTTGTGGCTCTGCAGCTCGTGTAGTTGGTACTTGTTCTTAAAGTGGCTCGCTGCACCATCACTTACGTAGGTCACATGAGCATACCCGAATTGGACTTCACGATTCTCCAAACCGTTGTCTTATGAATTAAGTTACAGACGATCTCATTGAATTGCAATTATTTTTCCTTTTTTTATCGTATCTTTACTTTCTACGCGTTCTGCGGCCCTCCACGGCGGTGGATCTATTGGTGCTCACAGGCGGCGCAGGTTCTGGTTCTGCCGTGCCCTGCTTCCTATATCATGTTACCGCCAAGGTTGTAGGCTGATCTGTTTGCAAAGTCGTTCCGGTTGATTCCTTTACGTCGCGTAGACGGAGACGTTATACGCCGGTTGTTGAAACAGGCACCACGAAGCATGTTACAGGGTGGCGCGAATCGATCGCTCCGGCCCAAGGGCATGTTTGGGTCGGTTGTACGAAAATGTGTTAGGAATTTTCTCTTCAAAACTACCGTCCACCTCTGTGCCGTCAATTTGTCTTTTCCTGACCACCCCGTAGCATTTGTACGCTTTTTAATAATAATGAAATTGTGAAGAACAGGTATGTGCGCGCCCCATTTATGGCAACCGCGTTAGCGTCAATTTGGCCATATTTCTCGCTTGATAACTTAAAAGCCACAAAAATATTGCGTTATGTTTTTGTAGACTTTGTTAGTACATATTATATATGTTAATTTCAGGTGGTTTAAAAAATATTAAAGATGCATGGCCTTTTTTTAAATGATTTTCAAATTAATACATTTTTAGTTAAATTCCCCTGTGTGAGCGATTCTTGTAAATTTCTCCCGCTAACCAGGACAACAATATGTCACGCAAAGATGAACTATATACAGGGCAACACACTGGAAACGTTTGAAGACCTTAGCTTTTATAGATACGGAGAAAAATATTCTTTAATACAGAGCGTTATTGCGCAATGTGCCGTGTTTGCGATTTTGTTTCTCAAAATAACTGCCCTAATACTTGGTGATTAATACTTTTTGTCAATCCTTCTTTTGCCTAATTTGTCAGTGAATATTTCTAGACCCGTAGCCAGAACAGTTTTTTGGGGGGAAGCCGCCCGAAGTCTCAACATCGCGCGAAACGCAAAGCGCGCACGTGACTGAGAGGGTGCTTACAAATTTTTTTTTTTTTCTCAAAGACATTTTTTTTTAAAACAAGCATTGGTTTTATTCTTCTGAACATAAAGCCAGCAAAATATTTTTTTCATCAACATTAAATCGGCCAACGTACACAGTTGTTCGATCTTATTTCATTTACTTTTTTTTTTAAATTTATTGACCTCAAAAGCATTATTGATGCATTACATGAGGGGCGAATGACAAGAATGGGGGAGAAGTCGTGACTGACACATATATGAGAAACTTTGAAAAAAAAAAGCTTATTCACCAACGCAACAAGAACGCAAATGTGTACAAAGGAGGAAAATGTGCAATGAATTGCACACCCATTGTGAAACTCGAACAGTACAAACACTGAAGAACAATAATACAAAAACCGTCATAGACTAGCTGGTAAACAAAGCAACTCTTTAAAACTCTGTTTAAACAATATCGGGTCAGATAAAATCACAACATGACTGGGGAGACTATTCCATTTCTTTATGACTAAAGGGAGTGGTGAAAATATGAACAGGTTAGCACGTGATTTAATGGGTTCAATTTCGAAAGAATGATTATGTCTAGCAGATATGAACCGTGCCGGTGAGCAGAGAAATGTTTTGAATAATGATCCGTCGTAATATATTCGAATGAAAAAAATATAAACGAGCAATTTTCCGCCGAATCTCTAAAGGGTCTAAGCCCAAGCTTCTCTTTAAGTCTGTGACACTTGTGAAGGTGGAGTACTCGTGACAAATGAATCCCATAGCTTTATTCTGCAGAGCTTCTAGTTTTAAAGTAAAATAGCTTAGGTGAGGATTCCATATAATACTGGCATATTCTAGTTTGGAAAGGATGATTGATTTATAAGCTAGTAGCTTCGTTGTTTCTGGAGCGGAATGAATGTTGTGTTTTAAGAAACCGAGCTTCTTAGATGCATTTGCGATTGTGCTCTCTATGTGCGTTTTCCAGGACAAGTTGCTGGTAAAATGAACCCCTAAGTACTTATACGATGGTGCATTTTCAATAACCTGGTTTATAATTGAATATTGGAAAGATGACAATGTTTTTTTTTTGTTTGTAACTGTTAATACGCGGCATTTACTAGAATTTATTTTCATTTGCCAGGTAACACACCACTGGCTGATTATGTTCAGGTCGTTTTGGAGAATTAAATGATCAGGCTGGAGAAAATATTTTTTGATAGATAGCGCAATCGTCGGCAAAGAGCCTAATTGTTGACGTAATAGTTTCTGGAAGGTCGTTAACATATACTAAATAAAGTAAGGGTCCGAGAACGCTTCCTTGAGGTACTCCAGAGATCACAGGCAGCTGAGAAGAAACACTATTGTTAACCATCACTGATTGGGTTCTGTCGGTAAGAAAAGCCGATATCCAGTCAACTATCAAGGGGTCAATTTGAAGGTGACGAAGCTTTGAAATTAAACGCGCATGAGGTACTGTATCAAACGCTTTTGCAAAATCGGTAAATGTAATATCAGTGTGCGCTCCAGCACGAGTGTTTAATTGTAAATCATGTACAAATTGGAAAAGCTGCGTGTTAAATGAGTAGGTTTTCCTGGAAGCATGTTGATTAGGAAAGAAAAAGTTGATTTGATCCAAGTGTGCCATAATGTTCGTAAAAATAGCATGTTCCGTTAATTTGCAAGACACACTTGTCAGGGGAATCGGACGGTAATTAGACGGGTTGGATTCCTTCGCCAGATTTAAAAACGAGCTTAACCATTGCAGAACGCCAATCGGGTGGAACACTTCTCGAGTCAAGACTTTGTTGAAATAGTTTAGAAAAACACCCTGTAGCTCTTGGAAGCGAGCCGTCATAGCACAGATAGCGACCTTATTATTTATTGGCATGACGCTGCTTCGCTGCCCCAGACTACCGTAATGCCGTCATAACGTTGTTCTCCGTGGCAAAGAGAAGCATTGGTGTTGAGAAAATATTCTGTAACTTACGATATGTCAGAAAACTGGACTGATCTACTGCGGGGACCGAGATGCTGCGCATGCAGATAAATATGTATGTCAGCAATTTTTTTTATTGAGATTCCAAAGTGAGTTTTTATATCACGTTTTAAACCGAGCATCTACATATTAATGACTTGTTTCTGTAAATAAAATATTACATGGCTTAAATACCGATAAATACTTTTTATTGTAAAGTATACTTTTTTTTTTACTAAACCGAATTCCGTAATAGTTTCAAGGCAACTCGATGTTTTTCCTATTACGAACTTTAAAAATACCGACCGATTTTACTCCGCGACTTTTAAAATTATAAAACCCCAACAGGAAGAGCCCTATATTATATAAATTTAATTTTTCCAACAAATTTAGAGATTTAATTGGAGACAGGAACTCACAAGACACTTCTACATTTTCTGGCCTCAGAACACAGTAATTTGACTGTGATAAATTTAGTCTTCTCGTTGACAAACTGAAACTGTACGTACATACCTTTTTTTTTAAAAACAAGCCTCTTTTAAAAATTGTGATTTTTTGCGATCGGTTTATGTTTATCCCTTCTAGCAATTATTTTTTCTAGAATTTGCTTGAACTATTTTAAGGACTAGTTTTATTTAAGAAGCAAATAGCTTCACTTTACTGGAAGCAATAGATTATAGAGCATTCCTATACAAAAAAGTACGAAATCTGTCTTTAAAGTATGTTTGTTAAACCCAATGTTCCTATGTTTTTTAATGAAGTTTGACCACCCTTGATGTAATACTGAGAGCACCATTCATTCTACGCACTTCAGATTCGAGGCGGCGCTGGGGGGGAAGTTTGTTTTACTGATTATGTCAGCGGGAACAATCTGTCGCAATTGGTGCGCATGTTTTGTGTTTGCCAGATGTTTCCGAACATTTGGACTGCAAGCTCGAACAAGCTTGGTACGAATACAGAACAGTAATAGTGTAGCGAGCATAAAGGTGCAATTGTCCAAGTTCTGTGATTTGACGTATCGGCTCACAAAACGCACCTAACCTTGAGCGAAGAAAGTGATGACAAGCTGTAAAGAGAAAAATAGCTATTTTGACATTGGCCTAACAGGTGTTTGAAGCCGAGTGAGCTGCCTCCAGGCATCTGCTCCACTGCGCGGTATCATATTCTTCCATGTCTTCTTGGATTCACGTTGTGTCTACGAGTGTCTGCGTAACTCGAGCAGCAATTTTAAGGTTAAGCTGAAGAGAACGCATAGGCCTAAAACGTGTGCTAGGCTTCTTGCCCCTCACTAGTTCAATAGCCCTAGTAAAAAAGTATATATACATGTCCAATAAACATAATCGTACATATCATAACAAAGCTTATATATATATATACGCCTTATATAATTTACTCACGTTCTGAGGCGCTTATTCGACAGATTACTATATTTTTATTATGATTTCAATCTGTAAATGTTCCCTACTTCCTTCACAGGTGACAGGGTTGACTTTCTTCCCGTCCCGCCTGCAAATCATCGTGAACGAGATGCTGCGCTCAGGGACCCGCCTGCCAACCGTGACGAGCGTCGCTGTCGCTGGTGGAGTGCTCACGGAGACTCTCGCTCAGCTCACACTTGCAGCTTTCCACAACATCAAATCGTTGAAGAACATCTACGGGATGAGCGAGTGCTGCGGCTGCGTGTGCGTGTCCCCTGTGCCAGGCATTAGCTACGCTGACGTAGGAGTTCCCGGTCCTACTGTGGAAATCAAGGTACGACACACTCTCTGCGTGCGTGCCTTTTCATGACTGTCGTCCTGCACTTAATGTTTATGCCCATAACGCTTAGCTCTTTCTTTCTTAAGCGTAGATGTCTGACCATAAAAAAGGTTCATTAGATGGAAAACAAAAATTAATATGGCAAAGGTTTCACGCGAAAGTAGAAATGCCGCTAAAAATATTCCGAGTCTGGCATGGCAAACTGTGGTTGTTAGACCCATTAGAATTTTGCCTGTAGACGTAAGCAGCGCGGCAATGTCAGTGCGAACGAGCAAAAGCTTTCAACAATGTGCGCCGTAAAAGTGGGACAAAAGCAGATACTATATTAATGATACAACATTAGATTCCGGGGCAGATGTGTAAGTGCACCGTCAGTTCATGTATCCAATAGGGAATTTGAATTTCAACACGCGTAACCTGATAAGGTATATAAATAGTCTTGTCTGTTTCAATAAACCTTATATTAAATGCAGCGCTTGGTGTTCTGACCATCGAACATGGTTCAAGTTGCACACAAAAATGCAGGAACGAAGAGAAACACGTAGATGCACTTGTCTGTCATCTGCATATTTGTCTCCTCTGTTCCTGTCTTTTTGCGTGCAACTTAACCATGCTCAATATTAAGTACCAGCTCCCGCAACTGACCACTTCACTACAGTTTGTGTCGCTCTCTTTTTCTCCCTTTTTACGGCGCATATTGTTTAAAGAAGCTTCTACCAACTAGCCCACCATTACCAAAAAAATGTTGCCCAGTCTATTGAGATCTTCGCCACATCTTAACGACCCTTGCGACTTTCCCCCCACCCCTTCCTAACAACGTATTTGTATACATTGTGTATACACTTTTTTAAGACACGGGTCTACACACTGCAGTGGCAGAAAGTTTTTATTGAAATTGGAGTCATTATTACCGGTCACTTTGTTTATGCCTTGTTCGTGTTCAGAATTTGTATAGATTTCTTTGACATGAAATCCAATACACTGCAGCTGTTACAGTATGTATTGAGATTGGATTAATTTTATTGCCCACTTTTTATATACTTTCTATCAATGGTAGTGTTTAAACTTTGCAATCGTAATGTTCAAACGAAATTATATACACCGCAGTTGTTATAATCTTTATCAAAATCAGTCTTGGGCACGCTACCAGTAAATAGTAACAGTGTTACAGTTAGAGCTACACAAAGGGTAAGCCTTACTTTGTTACAGTTATTAGCTTACAAAATTAACTTGTTACAATTAGAGTTAGAGACAAATCAGTATCGCCGTTATTTTCCAGTTTCAGTACACAAATTAAACATAGATAATCATAAAACAAAACATAAATATTTGAAAAAAAATTGTGAGAAGGAAATTGAGCTGGTTTTACAATGTGTAAACCATAGAAAGTTCGACAGGTATACTCGGAGTATTTCCTATCCACAATGTATCCACTTTTTTATCGTGTTTCTTCAGCTAATTGGCCGCCCATTCGGGATAGAAAAGCTGTAGACTGAAGTGTCTGAGCTTTGAATAGAAGATCGACAGGTATACTCGGAGTATTTCCCTATCCACAATGTATCCACTTTTTTATCGTGTTCTTCAGCTAATTGGCCGCCCATTCGGGATAGAAAAGCTGTAGACTGAAGTGTCTGAGCTTTGAATAGAAGATCGACAGGTATACTCGGAGTATTCCTCTCCACAATGTATCCACTTTTTTTATCGTGTTTCTTCAGCTATTGGCCGCCCATTCGGGATAGAAAAGCTGTAGACTGAAGTGTCTGAGCTTTGAATAGAAGATCGACAGGTATACTCGGAGTATTTCCTCTCCACAATGTATCCACTTTTTATCGTGTTTCTTCAGCTAATTGGCCCGCCCATTCGGGATAGAAAAGCTGTAGACTGAAGTGTCTGAGCTTTGAATAGAAGATCGACAGGTATACTCGGAGTATTCCTATCCACAATGTATCCACTTTTTTATCGTGTTTCTTCAGCTAATTGGCCGCCCATTCGGATAGAAAAGCTGTAGACTGAAGTGTCTGAGCTTGAATAGAAGATCGACAGGTATACTCGGAGTATTTCCTCTCCACAATGTATCCACTTTTTTATCGTGTTTCTTCAGCTAATGGCCGCCCATTCGGATAGAAAAGCTGTAGACTGAAGTGTCTGAGCTTTGAATAGAAGATCGACAGGTATACTCGGAGTATTTCTATCCACAATGTATCCACTTTTTTATCGTGTTTCTTCAGCTAATGGCCGCCCATTCGGATAGAAAAGCTGTAGACTGAAGTGTCTGAGCTTTGAATAGAAGATCGACAGGTATACTCGGAGTATTTCCTCTCCACAATGTATCCACTTTTTTATCGTGTTCTTCAGCTAATGGGCGGCCAATTAGCTGAAGAAACACGATAAAAAGTGGATACATTGTGGATAGGAAATACTCCGAGTATACCTGTCGATCTTCTATTCAAAGCTCAGACACTTCAGTCTACAGCTTTTCTATCCCGAATGGGCGGCCAATTAGCTGAAGAAACACGATAAAAAAGTGGATACATTGTGGATAGGAAATACTCCGAGTATACCTGTCGATCTTCTATTCAAAGCTCAGACACTTCAGTCTACAGCTTTTCTATCCCGAATGGGCGGCCAATTAGCTGAAGAAACACGATAAAAAAGTGGATACATTGTGGATAGGAAATACTCCGAGTATACCTGTCGATCTTCTATTCAAAGCTCAGACACTTCAGTCTACAGCTTTTCTATCCCGAATGGGCGGCCAATTAGCTGAAGAAACACGATAAAAAAGTGGATACATTGTGGATAGGAAATACTCCGAGTATACCTGTCGATCTTCTATTCAAAGCTCAGACACTTCAGTCTACAGCTTTTCTATCCCGAATGGGCGGCCAATTAGCTGAAGAAACACGATAAAAAAGTGGATACATTGTGGATAGGAAATACTCCGAGTATACCTGTCGATCTTCTATTCAAAGCTCAGACACTTCAGTCTACAGCTTTTCTATCCCGAATGGGCGGCCAATTAGCTGAAGAAACACGATAAAAAAGTGGATACATTGTGGATAGGAAATACTCCGAGTATACCTGTCGATCTTCTATTCAAAGCTCAGACACTTCAGTCTACAGCTTTTCTATCCCGAATGGGCGGCCAATTAGCTGAAGAAACACGATAAAAAAGTGGATACATTGTGGATAGGAAATACTCCGAGTATACCTGTCGATCTTCTATTCAAAGCTCAGACACTTCAGTCTACAGCTTTTCTATCCCGAATGGGCGGCCAATTAGCTGAAGAAACACGATAAAAAAGTGGATACATTGTGGATAGGAAATACTCCGAGTATACCTGTCGATCTTCTATTCAAAGCTCAGACACTTCAGTCTACAGCTTTTCTATCCCGAATGGGCGGCCAATTAGCTGAAGAAACACGATAAAAAAGTGGATACATTGTGGATAGGAAATACTCCGAGTATACCTGTCGATCTTCTATTCAAAGCTCAGACACTTCAGTCTACAGCTTTTCTATCCCGAATGGGCGGCCAATTAGCTGAAGAAACACGATAAAAAAGTGGATACATTGTGGATAGGAAATACTCCGAGTATACCTGTCGATCTTCTATTCAAAGCTCAGACACTTCAGTCTACAGCTTTTCTATCCCGAATGGGCGGCCAATTAGCTGAAGAAACACGATAAAAAAGTGGATACATTGTGGATAGGAAATACTCCGAGTATACCTGTCGATCTTCTATTCAAAGCTCAGACACTTCAGTCTACAGCTTTTCTATCCCGAATGGGCGGCCAATTAGCTGAAGAAACACGATAAAAAAGTGGATACATTGTGGATAGGAAATACTCCGAGTATACCTGTCGATCTTCTATTCAAAGCTCAGACACTTTAGTCTACAGCTTTTCGATCCTGAGTGGACAGCCAATTAGGTGATGAAATTCATACTACAAAGGACGGTGGCTAAAAATATCAATGTGCTGGCAAGTGCTCATTTAGTACACTAACTTAAACGATAAAGATTGATGCTCTGCGGCTCTGGTTCTTACCTTGGGCCTGCTGCTACTCCTGCTGAACACACAGCTCATTTACGTGCCGCCCGGTCCACCTGGCATCCCTCTATCCCTCTCGTCGCTAGGCCTTACGGACAACGTGGCGCTCGCCGGTCCCGATCTGCCTCATGGCTGCTCCTCCTTGTACTCTCTGGTGATGTCAGCCTGAACCCTGGACTGCCCACGCGACCTGTCTGTACCCGTTGTGAGCGTGCTGTGTACGATCATGTGGCCGCGCTTCGGTACGACGGGTGCGACCGCTGGCTGCGCGCATTCTGGGAAGGAGTCTCCGTCAGCGTGTATCGCCGCCTGTCCGTGTCGTCAAAGCCTTGGCTCTGTGCGCCCTGCCAACTTCCTGCATTCCCCGACTCACTTTTTGTTGGAGACGACGTGCTTTCTGCCGCTTCACGGGCCTGTCTTCAACCCATGGTTTCCCACGCAGCACTTCCCCCCAGTGCATTGCAACGAAACATTCTACGATATGGTTCTCGAACGCAACATCTATCAGAAACAAGATACCTGTGCTCCAGACTGTGATGGCATTTATGCCAAACACCATCTTTGCCCTTTGTGAGACCTAGCTGGATGATTCCAATCACGACGGTCAGCTCATCCCCATTGGGCAGTACACGGTGTTTCGCAGGGATCGCACGTCCACCCGCGGTGGTGGTGTTCTTGTGGCAGTACCGAGCTCGCTCTCTTGTCCCTGGCACCAGGAATTTGAAATGGCTGACCTGGAATCGCTGTTAATCGAGATCATTATCAGGGGACGGAGATACCTTGTGGTCTGCGCCTACTGCCCACCTGCCCGGCAAACAGACTCTTACGGCCTCCTCTGTTCTTCGCTTGGGCATGTCGTCTCCATGCAAAGCACGTTCCAGAATGTTTATGTCCTCGGAAATTCCAACGCACAGATTGACTGGAGCAACCCCCTCACCGCGATTCCGTAGGACCCATTGTCGGACACTTTCTTGGAACTTATGGAGTCAACCGCCCTCACTCAGCTCGGCACCGAGCCATCTTACACCTCCCCAGCTGGTGGTACGTCTTACCTAGACCTCTGCTTCGCACTGGACCCCACACTCGTTCAAGAGCGCGCCATTACACATGGCCTGAGTCATCCGACCACCGTGCTATACGCCTACTTTTACAACTCCCCCGTGTCGCGGCCCTCACTATAGACTTGTTCGATCCTAGAGCAAATTTGACTCTGGCCATTTACATCGACTCGTTGCCCTCCTGCATTGGGATATTGTACTGTCTGAACCTGGTATGAACGACATGTATGGCCTCTTCACGTCTCTGATGTGCTCCCTGGCGTCCGACACCGTCCCTGTTAAACATTATCCTCGTAAACAGCACGCTCCGTGGATCACTCGGGATAATATTCTCCTGCGCAAGTGTATACGGACAAGCTGTTTCGCCGTGCCAAAATAAGCCGTTCTCAGGATGACATCCTGGCAGCCAAGCAACTACAACAGGAAGTCAAGAAGCAAGTTCATAGCGTCCACAAATGCTTTGTTGAAGACATTGCCAGGAGAGCGATTAAGGAGCCGAAGCTTTTCTGGGCGTACATAAATTCTCAGCGAAAGCAATCCAAGTGACCTTCTCTCCTCATCAATAGTGACTCGGTTTCTCCTCCATCTCTTCTCGCTGGAGCGTTCAGCCGCCGCTCCTCAGCGTCGTGGGCAGCCGGTACAGTCTCCTCCACCCCCCCCGCCTGCACCATTCCCAGGCCCGCAGATGACGCGGTTTCATCAATCGCACCCACCTCTTCGAGACTGCCCGCTCTGCACATAACTGTTGATGACGTCTTGGAAGCTGTTTCCTGTATACTCCGTTCCAAGGTCCTGGTCCTGACGGAATTCCCCCTTTAATCTTCAAGTCCACAGCTCCCTCCATAGCTCATTTCCTCTACTCTATGTTCCAAAAAAGTCTAGACATTGCATGCATCACACCTGTTCACAAGGACCATGGTGCCCTTGTGGACCTGGTATCGTCTTATAGGCCCATTGCCTCAACCTACATCATCTGTCGCACCTTTGAGCGAATCCTGAATTCCAAGATTGACGCCCACCTTAAGGAGCACGGGCTGTTGTCGCCGGCCCAGCACGATTTTCGCCGCAACCGCAGTTGTGAGACTGCTTTGGAAGTACTTGTACACGCACTCAGCGCCCACCTCGACCAATGTACTCCTAGCGAGCTCGTCCAGCTTGACCTGTCTTGTACTTTCGACCGTCTCCCACACCCTTTCCTGCTTAGCACCATTGAGACCAAGGGCCTCTCCGGTGCCACACTATCTTGGCTCGGGTCCTTCCTTAGCAGCAAGACCCAGCGTGTTGTCTACAGTGGTGCAATGTCTGCAAGCACAGCTGTCCTTGCTGGGGTACACCAGGGGAGTGTCCTCGGCCCAACGCATTTCACGATCTACCTGGATGGCATCATCTAGAACCTCAGTTGCTTGCCTATGTTGAATGCCGACGACCTGTCCCTGCTTCAGCCCGTTCACTACGTCTCCCTCCAGGACGACCTCGACATATGCCATCGCTTGACTGAGGAACACAACCTGCCTGTCAACGCCGACAAGCCCTGCACAATGACATTTACCTCTGTCGTCCCCGCAAAACACCCGCACTGCGTCTCGGGGATCGGGAAATCCGGCGCCGTCCACGACTGTGGTTCGTGTTGAGCTCAATGCGCGGCTGTCATTCACAAGACAAGTCCACCAAACTGTTGCCAAATCACGTCGCATGCTTGGTTTCGTCACCCGCACACCCTCCGGCATGCCGCCCAATGCGTTTAGACAGCTCTACACAGCCTTAGTATTACCAGAGTCCTTCAATGCTTTTCTGGTCACGAAACTCCGCCCGAAGGATGATATAGGGACAAAATTTCTCGCTAGGGGCGCCACCCGTCGTAAGGGGGCCAGCAACCGCCGCCAGTGCTGGGCTTGTATGCGCACTGCTGCTGATGTTTCGACGCGATTATGAGCGTGCTGGTCTTCCTGTTACGCTTTCTTAAACATCATTGAACGCGCCAATGCCACCAGATAAATAAATCGAAACGGGATCCAGTGTCGACGACGAATGAGAGCTGTTTACTTAGGAACGCACGCGTAGTTTACTTGGGAGTGCGGGCCTACCTTCTAAACCGCAGCGCGTTTAAAATGTTCTCACAGCGCGCGATAACGCATTGCGTTGATAATTACCTCATAGCCCAATTATATGAGTACTTAGGATGCCTCGAAGCGGTACGTGTTATCTCGCAAGTGTTGAAAGACGATGCTCATGCTCCCGATGCGAGCATGCTAGATCTGCTCGCCTGGCCAAAGGGCGATTGTGTTTATGTGATAGGTGATTGGTAGTGCCGCAAATAGTGGGAGGAAGGTGAACCGAATGAAAAACGACTAAGCAGGACAGAGGCGATCGCATCGGTTCATATCCGGCTCGTCTCTTGCGCGCTACTACCCAAGTATTCAAATGAAGTGAATGGTCGAGCTAGACTTTTTATTTCAGACCTTTCAGTTGAGTTTGCACCCAAATGCGCAGTTGTTTTGGACACACGTTTGTGAGCGCCGATCGCTTTCTTGACCCAGGGAGTTTCGGTGGCGCGGTGAGCAGCCGAGCCCTTTCGCGACCGCTCGCTTCGATATTAAGGGTGTTTTTCGAATAAACACGAGTTTCTCGTGCCTAACATTTAATTGATCACTTTTTTTCCACGCAATTTACACGGGACACCCTTCGCTTGACGTTTCCTTGCGTTTACTGTTTAGAGCATTAATTACCGGCCGACAACCCATGATTTCTTCGGGAAGGGAAGTACAGCAGCCTAATCTGGAAGTTCCTTTTGATGCCAGTGCTAGCTGCTCGACCACCTTTGCCACTACCGAGGTACCACATCGTATATATTTTTTTTTTATTTTTTGGATGATGAGGGGGGGGGGTGGTAATGATTTGAAGCATCCAATAAATCTGAAATTTGGTGGTAATGATACTTCGCTTAGTACTCAGGTGTACTTATTCATTCATTCAGCTTTATTCACTTTTGTTTTACATAAGTTTTTCTCTGGTCTGCCTAAGCACCGAATGCTTGTTGGCTTTCCAGGCAGTTGGTGTAAACATACACAAAAGAGAATAAGCACACTCTCAAATGTGAACACGACGAATACTTGTTGCTTGAAAATCACATTGCAGAATTATCTATTGCAACATTAACATAAACTGCAAAAACATACTTGTAGACAGCACAATTGTATACCATTCTTCAACAATACGAGTGACCTGAGACACAATATTCTCGAATTTTCTTAAACATCTTCCTTCGCGTTTCTATATCGTACAAATTACTGCCTCATTATGAATGGGAGATTCACATCAGGTGCACGTAATGAGGAGAAAGTTGGAAAACATGGTTCATTTACACAAAATACACTCAGAACAACACTTTGGAGAAGAAAAACGCGTTTAAAAATGCCTCATCATTTTCAATATTAACATGCACCCTACTCCAGTACGGGAGCAACAGACAGGTTGCATTGTGCGATCATGCAAAGCGGGCAATTTAGGATTACTCTGACATGCAATGATAGCATGCACTGCTCTCAAAAAATATTGACAAGACAGTGGCACGAAAAAATATGTGCGATTATATTCATAGCTTTTTGGCAGTTATTTGCGGATGAAGCTTACCTGGCAGCTTTCGGAGATTTCGCGTTTGCCTTCATGATGCACTGATCGAAGATAAGCTTCTCGCGGGTGGATAGCTTGTCCAGGTTTTGAACGAGTCTTGCATTTTTGTTGGCCAGGACTCTCATTTTCGCAAGCTCCTTCTGACACCGTTCCAGTCGTTGCCTCGTGCTAGAAAGCTGCGCCCTCAGCGCCTGCGTCTCAACAAACGAACACACTGCCTGTTCCGTTTGGCAGGCCTGATCTGCGTGTCCGCTATCGCAGGCATCTGTAAAACAAATCAATAACACTGTTCACAAGTACCTCATTGCCACCAGCCGCTATAACACAGCGTCATGCGACTGATGGAACAAAGAAACGCCGCGACCCAAACCGGCGCAAGAGCTTACCGTCACTAGCTTCTCCTGCCGAGTCGGAGTTCGCATTTTGGCATTCCACTGCTGCGCATTCAGGTGACAATTCGCGCCGCCTCTTCGCTGGTTGCCTCTGAATCGCTGGCCGGGAACGCGGTTTCGGCTTTGTCAGGTACGCCGGGAGCCCGTCAAAAATCCTCGGAACAGCATCGGTCCGAAGTCTCGGTCTCTCTCGCTGAAGCGACACAACCACCCCGTTCACGGTGTGCTCGTCGGTTCTTACGTCGCTAGCATCAAAATGATTTTCGCAAACCCGAACGTTCTTGCTTTCGAAGTTGAAACCGCCAGCTTCCAACCGCGGTATCGCTCACTTCCACTTCTCCCGAAGTTCGGCGCTACTTGGGAAACAGAAGATCGACGCCTTTTCCTTGTTGCTTCTGTATCCGGAGCTGCAGCCCGTCACGCAGCACGTCTTAGGCATTGTTCATTCGAATTTTCATGCCGTCGACCTTGAACGCGGTGCACTGGCACATGAAGTTCGCGTGACGTTGATGCAACAACTTCGTTAGAAGGAATACCGCGAGCAACCTCCACACAACGCCTTCGGCAGTGTTGCCAGACGGAGAAAAAAAAAGTCAGCAGATTGATCCCCAAAAGGTCAGTGGATTTGCACAAAAATCAGTAGATTCTACGAAATCTGTGTTGTGCCATGTTTTACTATTTCCATTAAACCAGACTTCGGAGAAATAGTATAGAGTAACAAATAACACGGTAATAAACACAAATAAAAATGAAACAACAAAACAAGACCTAAAATAACACCGTGAAGGTGTGTGTGTGTGTGTTATTTTTTTATCAGCATTGATTAGTGTTGCTATTTCGATTTCGAGGATTATTCTTTGAAATCGAGACTGAGCCACTTTTGGGATCAACAGTTGAGGGCGACAGTGCGACATCCCCCTGTCGCTATTATTGAGATGAAACCAAAACAAGACGTTCCGGTAAGGGCGCGCGTACATGTCCAATGGAAGTCCTCTACAAGCTGCCATCTTTCCTTACTGGGCTGTGGAAGGTTTTTGGCGCAACGCTGTCGGTGCGGATCACTTTTGAGGTTACGCGTCGTCTGCTACGGGCTTATTTATTTTTCGCCTGACTCAAAGTTTGCGTTCAAACGTGAAGAAACTTAATTCGTTAGCTTGTTAAGCCACCGAGGAATACCATTATGTCGTTTTCTTGCCAGAGCTTTCCAAAGAAAAGTAAAGAACCGAAATTTGGATGTTATCCCATGCATTCCGCCGGGCGAATGAATGAAAATTGCGGCCCTCTCCGCTCAGCTGGGAGCAGCCGAGAGTTCACGCGCATGCGCTCACGCCTCTCGCTCTGCGCCGCAGTCTGATTAGCTCACTCTGGAGAGGAGGGTAACTGCGGCGAGATCATAGACTGGCCAAACTTTCCCCATCTATGGCTCTGGTCCGGATGTCACCGTCGAAGCTGCTCTGGGTGAATCAACGATGGGGTGAATAGATAGATGAATATACGGCTAAATCACTCGAATAGGACGGGCTTCTGGGCCATCTAGCCACTGGTTCGTTTTTAATTCTTGGGAGAATATGAGTTTCCTTTGATGGGCGGCCCTGGGAACTGAAGGGGCCAAATAATAAATTTTAATATAATTACTAAAAAAAAGGTCAGTAGATTTTCTTTTTTATCAGTGAATCAGAAGACCCGGAACGAAATCAGTACATCTACTGATAAATCAGTAGACCTGGCAACACTGGCTTCGGACCGCCGCCGCTGCCAGTGCGTTCCGCCGGGCGCGACGGGGCGATGGCCCCCCTAAGACAGCTTGCGCCGCGTAGCGGCCGTTCTTGGCACCATATCAAGCTCTCCCGTAGAGTGACGGAGAAGTTTCGGGACCAGATCGGTATTAAGGGACTCTGGTATTACCCAAGCTAGAATACTGTTGTGCCATCTGGCTCCCCCATCCTGCCGCATTCCGAATCCGACTCGCTAGTGTACAGCGTCGGGCTGCATATGCGTTTTATACACTCTTAGAAAAAAGGGGACCAAAAGGAGGTAACAGACCGCCTTTACCACCCTCCTCCCGCCCAGGGGTAAAGCGCTCCGCTTTTTACCTCCTCAAGCGCAGCAAACACGAAGAATGCGGTGCTACCAGGTGAAGTTCGCCGCGAAGTGGCCCCAAGGCGGCATGTATTACCTCCCAGAGGGTGCACCTGTTTTGCACTGCCAAAGCCTGGGCGCTGCGATTGGCTGTGGAAAGGCGCAAACGAGTTCGCTAATTGGTCTCCTCGTATGACACGTGCGCCTGCCCGGGCGCCTGCCCGGCCGAATAGTGTCCGCGCCTTCGCCGCCGACGCGCCCGGTCATGACGGCATAACGGTGTTTCTTCTCGAACGTTCGACGGAGGCGTCCCGGTGCAGGAACGTTCTTTATTGTTCTGTTCGGTTCAGTCTCTTCTTACGAGGTCACCGAGAGCGCTGCATTGACTTCAGTCGAAGATCCAAGTCGTGTGCTCCGTATGCAGGTAAGGAAATGTTCTGCGCGGTCGGCAGTTGGTGTCGGTTATGACCGCCCGGGAAGGCGACCCCCGTCTTCCTTAGACAAAGGGTTGGCGGACATGTTGGCACGTTTGAAGGCGTCGAGCGTTCGATAAAATTAGTGTGTGGCGCGAACGCAGACACGGTTTAGACCATCGAAGTTCATAAAGAGCAAGAACAGGAATGACTGTCGCTTGCACTAACGCACATTTAGAAGGTTGACATACGCTAACCAGTGGCTTAGCCAGCAGCTTTTCCCGGTGTATGTGTGTGCGGGTGGACGAAGGGGGAGAGCGGCGGTTCGGCGAGCCGGGCAGCAAGACGCCTTTTCAATCGGGTGTCGCCTACGTTTAAGGCGTGAGGGGGTAGGAGGTTTTCTCTTTTTGGGGCCGTTGGTGTGTCGCGTCGGACGTTAAATTGAGGATCTGATCAGATATTTGAAAATCTCATAAGGTGGTTGTTTTTTGTTTTATTTTGTTTTTTCCCCGCAGAGCAGTAGTCGATCAGGCATTCATTGGCGGCACCGACCAACCGGCGCGATTTATTCTCAATGTCGGTGATATTTGTAAAAATCAGTGTTAAACACTGATTTTTAATATCAACGTTTTTTGTTTTTTTTTAATTTAACGAGGTTTAATAAATAGTTTGGTAAAATGTCACGTTACCTTGAAATACCGAATAGAAATGTCTGAGCTAATTATTCGTGCGCTTCGCAAACATTGATAGTATTATATTACGGAATAAGGTCATGAAGTTGTTACAGGCAGCGGGTTAGCAATTATATTGTCTTGGCATTTTCTTTGCGTGTGATCAGGCATTTCTAAAACTCTGATCATTCAGTGGGCGAGTTAGATATAACTCAAGTTTGCATGATTTGAAGTTGATTGAATATATTTCTTTCGTCCTGCGGCAACGTTGTAGGGTGATTTCGTCGAGGGTACTGGATGCCTGCTACCTTGGACTCATCTCGTGACAGTTCTTAACACTGCTTACTGCAGGTAAGCGGAGTCCGATATTTTATTTTGATTTTCTTGTTCCAGTTTGTGCACTTAAAATGGGGCTCTTGATTTTTATGTTGATTTTGTGTGTGTGCTGTTCGTTCATTTCCGAGAGAAAAGTGAGGGTATACTTCGAGTAAATAAATTAGAGCAAGACACACAAGGCGCTTGAGTGTGTCTTTTTTTGTGTGTTTTTTTTTGTGTGTGTTTACGTCCTTGTGTGCTGTTCTTCTCATGTCTAAATAAGACATACATTCAATTTTAATCTGGTAAATTACTTCGGCAAGTATATTTACATATTTGCCGAAGTTCGACATTCGACAGTTAGAAATTATTCGTGCGCTTCGCAAACATTAAAAGTAGTATATTACGGAATAAGGTCATTAAGTTGTTGCCGGCAGAGAGACTAGCAATTATAGTGTTGTCTTGGCTTTTTTTTTGCGTGTGATCAGGTTTTTTTAAAAGTAATCATTCAGTAGGCGAGTTAGATATGGCTCAAGTTTGCATTATTTGAAGTTGATTGAATATATTTCTTTCGTCCTGCGTCAACTTTGTAGGGTGATTTCGTCGAGGGTACTGGATGCCTGCTACCTTGGACGCAACTGCAGGTAAGCGTAGTCAGATATATTATTTTGATGTTCTTGTTCGCATTTGGGCAATTGAAATGAGGTTCTTGATTTTTTAATTTTATTTGTGTGTGTGGTGTTCGTTCATTTTCCAGAGAAAATTGAGGGTATACTTCGAGTAAATAAATTAGAGTAAGACACACAAGGCGCTTGAGTGTGTCTTTTTCGGCGTGGTCTTTTTATGTTTTCTCGTCCTTGTGTGCTGTTCTTCTCATGTCTGAATAAAACAAATTCAATTTTCATCTGGCAGAGCACTTCGGCAAAAATATTTGCATATTTTCCGAAGTTCGGCACTTAGGGTTGGCGGTCATAGGGATCTGCTGTGGCGCTGAGTAGCTAATGTGGTGTAGCGCTCTGTGGTGTATGTTCTTCCTCAGTCGTTGTCTTAAAGCGCAATCATGTTTTTTTCACGTACAATACCAACTCGCCCAACAATCAGCACTTGTATATACTAACCTGCTACAGTAGTTGTACACCTTTGACTAAGACTTGTTAGTCACCTAAGTAAATCGGGGTGACAAATTTAAACATGACCGGTGAATACAAAGTGCTTACTAATCTATGATTACCACCCGCCATGTGATAATTTTAGTCAGTGGTAGTTAGTCAACAGTTAAACTGGTCATGTCCGGTAAGTATGGTCGATGCTTTATAATGCTGGAATCAGTGGCCCATCAAATGCTCCAAATGCGTCTTAGAAAAATCTAATATTTCTTCACAGTTTCTTCAAATTGGGGATGATATGTTTCAACTTCATATCACATGATTTCCACATTTTTTTGGTTCCAGGCAGGCAGTGCAATCTACCCGGTGGCTGTCAGCTCAAGCCTAATTAATCCTGAGGCGCCCAGCTATGCGGCAATGGAGGGAGATCTCGAAGCCGAGTCGCCTGCTGAGGCAGTCCTGGTTGCATTCTGCCTCTAGTTCATCTTTAGCTACGACTAGAGCCCCGAAAGTGTTGTTCCAGATGCCTTTATTGCGCTTAGTGGTTTAATCTTAGAACTTTTATAAGATGTCTAGTCATGCCATTGATTTTTATGCCATTTTGTTTGTGACAGCCACAATAAAACATTGTCATGTGATTCCAAAGTGATTCCATCAAGTGTGCTTTTAACCTGTAATAAGGTGGTGAACTGGGCCAGTTGGTTGCTGTTATACATGATGGGGAAAACAGCTCGGAAAGCCCGGACTACGAAGAACAAACATGACAGGACAGCACTTTTCTGTCGTGTTTGTTCTTCGTAGTTCGCGATTTCTGAGCTGTTTTCCTCATCGTGTGCATTCAACCCCAAAGTGAATCATAGTTCCCTCCAAAAGGAGGTAAAAGCAGCGCCCTCAATTACGTCGTCTTACCTCTCAAAAGGGTTGAAATTTCCCCCTAAAGGAGGTAAAGGCTGACCCATAAAGGATACACTTTTAACACCAAAAGGAACTAAGGTTACCTCCAAAAGGAGGCAATGTTGCACCCTAATCCAGGGGGTAAGTTTGCACCCTCGATGCACGGGGTAACGATACCTCCAAAAGGGGTTGCCCTGTGTGCAAGTCAGTTACCCCCTTAAGGAGGATACTACAGTACCCTTTTTTTTTTGTGTAGTCGCTGCACACCGAAGACAGAGCGCCTCTCTTACACACAAATCACGACCGACAGCCTGATGCGGTGTGCTTCATGGCAGCCGCTTACACCAAGAGTGCAGGTTGCCATGATCCGCCTGCTATGCCAACTCCAACACCTGGGCACCAGATCCTAGAAGGACCTCAGCGTTTAAACAGCCCCACTGGCTGCCTTCAGCCCCTCCTTACCCGAACACAGAGGCACGACTCTTTCTGGCTGCCGCGAGCTGTCGCTCTATGGCGGCAGCTGCCCTCAGAGCTCACAGTGATGTTTTCCCCGGACTATCATGAACTAAGACAGATCATGAAGGCTGCGCAGCGCGTGCGGTAGTCTTGGGGGTTACCTATGCCCTTTGCCGCCCGTCGGACTACGGCTAGGGCTGGCTGATGTTGTGTTCGGTGGTGGGCTGGCTGGGGATTGTGGGGTGTCTTGCCTCGACAGCACTTTGGAGCCGGACGCAGCACTGTCTCTGACGACCTTATGGCTAGACCGGGCCGTCCGGGGCCTTGGTCGCCTTCCATCAGGGGAGAGATGATGTATAGCCTGACTCCTCCTCTCCCCCCCCCTTTCCCCAAGTTTTTTTCTTTTTTTATTATGCATATTTATGCACTTACGGGCCCCAGGTTGGGTACACAAGCCTTTCCGGTATGGGCAGCTTTGACTTTTGCGCCCCTTTACGCTTGCGTAACCCCCCTCCCCCCACCTCACTGAGTATGAATAAAGTATTATTATTTTATTATTAATATTCTAACTCTTGTATTTAAAAGAGAGACAGAGAAGCAGCAACCTGTGAGGTATATGAACTAGTCAAAAGCTATTTTTTTTACTGAATCAACGGGTTTAAGTTTGCTGTTACCAACTCACAAGCCTCATTAAAGCATAGACTATATTGACTTTTCATCTCAAACGATTTGTTGTTAGTGAAGTATATTGATATCATGACGGCGCTAAATTGCAGATTTTGGACGTCACAACTAGCCGGAAATTGGGACCAAACGAGGTCGGCGAGCTGTGCTTTAGGTCTCCTCTAGCCACTCGAGGCTACTACAAGAAGCCCGAAGCGACTGCCCAGTTCAAGGACGAGGACGACTGGTGTCACTCTGGTAATTATTACCATAAGACATTTCAAAGCTGCTCACGTTATATCTAACTCTTTGAAGTTTACTTGAATTAATTTAGTTTTTTTTTTTATTCCATTCAGTAACAGTCACTACTACGCAGTGGCTAGTCCAAGGCAATCTGTTAGCGTTGCAAGTGATTGCGAATGCCTCCTAATATTTTGGCGGCCACCCACTCGTCCAGTAAACTTGTGCACTTTGGTGTTTCCTCAAGCCATGATAACACAAGAAGAACGTGGAGCAGCGACAACGCATTTTAGTAGATGGTGACAGGAGTCACCCAGAGTATGGAATAGAACAGAACATACTATCTTGTGGGGATCGTATGAATAAGACCATAGACACTACAGGAGTTGGAGGTGAGCGCGTTGGTTGCTACAGACCGATGTCCCCAGCCATCTTCATTACACCACCACCGTCGTCATAAAATCTGGGAAGTGTAGATTTTTTTTTTCGTACGCACAATAAACTCGTTGTAAAAATGCGCGAACGGAGCACGAGGCGGCACGAGCTGTCTTGTGCGCCTGCCTTCTGGCAACTACAGTTACGGCGGCATCACGCATGCGTGGAACGTTTAGTGAGGTGGGTCTATTAGACGTTACTGAAAGTACAAACAACGACTGACAGATGTACACATCTTTGGGTTTTCAATAATTAAGTATTCGCTTAATTGAAGCCGGTGGTTGTATCGTTTTAATGACATCATTATCAGGCCGATATTACATCCCACTGTATGCAGTGTGTGTCCTTTTAGTCCAAAGGCTCCGCATGATGTCCCGGGCGCTCGTGTTGGTAGTGCGAGTACTTCCTCGCTTCACCCCATGGCTATCTAGTATTGTGCAATACCATACATCCTCGTTTTTGTTTTGTTTTTTCTTTTTTATAAAAATGAATTATATTGCAATCACGTTAGTTACGAAACAAAAACAAAAAAAGAAACATTAAGGCACTGGATCAAAGTTACAGTCATAGTGTAGTCGCGTAGGAGGCCTTGTTTGCCGCTAGGATCTTCGTGGAGGAGGGTGCGAATGCCTGCTTAAAGACCCTAAATCATCCTGATGGCCCGGTGATGCCACCGACGGTAAGCCTATTTGAGTTTCGTCGTCGTAGGTGTCATCTCGCGGTGTGTTCGGCCTGAAAGGCTCCCTTGTCGGTAGTACACTGTTAGCAAGTCCCGTGTATTTGGTGAATATTTGGGGTGAAAAACACGCTATTTACACAAATTACCATAAATTTACACGTTGAGTAACGGATAACTCGTTCACAAATCATGCGAGGTTCTAAAAAACGTGTTTTGGTTCGGTCATACACGCACAACCGTGTAGCCGACCTCGAAAACACGCATCACCCCCGGTGACGACCGCAGCATTGCCGGCTATCGAAGCACCGGAATGCTTGGGGACACACTTAGAAAGGACCGTTGAGACAAATGCCGCGGAAAGAAACATGTCTCGGCGACGGATATGCACCAAAAGCAATTGCGCCATGTCGCAGGACGTTGGCGAAACCCGCGCTTACCGTGCTCGCTGCCATTTTCTCGTCGATTGCAATGCGGCTTCCCTCATGTCGCCCATGATTGTATTTTGTACACACCACAAATAAAGTTATTGGTCTAATTATTTGTTTTAAACAGTTAACCTGGATATAAAAAGCGTGTTCTCGATCTGAACACGTGACATCGCAGTTCGGTTTCGTTTTGGCTTCAACCTTCAACTGCAAGGGATCTGGCCACGGCGCAAGCGCCACGCCGATGTACGCTGGAAGCTAGAGCCGGTTTGCTTTCGTTGTTTTTGTTTGACCGGAGAAAATCTGGAATCAACGCATGGCGCCGCTATTGTTTTGGTTTGACAGGACGCGAGAAGCTTCGCATAGAGCTTCGCAGTTTGCGAGCACATAGAGAAGACGTGACCGGAAAGGTGCCCTGTGATGTTCCCGGAAGACGGAAAGTATCATTCGTAATCGTCGTGTGTGCTTTGAAAGCGAAGGGAGTCACAGGGTCCACGAGTGCGCGACCCCAAGCCAAGGTTCACGACAGCGCTGCGTTGACTTCGGCGATCTCGTTCTGTTTGGGGCAACACGGCGATGCAAGAAAGAGCCGAAACGTTCGTGGTGTGTGGTGCGGTGCTTGGAGGTAGAAACCCACATTAACACGGACCTCAAATTGGTTCTTGTGGAGTAGAGGTTCAACGGGTTCAGTCCCGTCGTCGTCAGCTGATCCGGTTCAGCTGGCCCGGGAGGACGCAGCGAGCGTTTTTAAAAGTAAATCTTCCTTCGTTCCGTTTCAAAATGTGGAAGATTCCCGACGCATACCGTGAGTAAAAAGCTCCGGGCGTTTTAAACAAACTTATGTCGTTTTAATTGAACAATGGGCTTCGGATTGTTGTCCTAAATCTGCCGTTTTTATGCTTCGTGTTGTTGGACTGCATTTGCACAGCGACGTGTTTGCACAGCGACGCACACCACTCGAGTAGATGATTCGGTCCTGCAAACGACCGGTTATACAGAATTTCAGGGAAACTTAAGTCACCACCGATATTTTCCTGTAAATCTCGTGTGACTCGTGTGAGTTTGTTGCGCTCATCATGCGGTGTGAATAAATTAGGGCAAGATTTCCTACCTGCCCACAGATGCATGAACTGAGACTATTTTTTACGTAGTGAACATAGTGCTTTTTCTTCACTTTTGGAAGAGGCGTCGGTGCATTTATTATGGTTCAATCTTTGAGAGTTGAGAAATTGGGAGAGCGAGCAAGCTTTCCCGACTTTGTCTCTTTTCTCTCTGGCACTGCCCCTAGTTTCAAGTTGCAGTTTTAGTAGACATACCTACTAGCAGGTACATACAAACTGCTCTAAAGCTGGTGAAAGACTGGTAAGTCAGGACGGTGCGGACTCCGTGTTTTGAGCTTTTCGCAAGGGGACTGGGTAAATGCTTTTGCGAGGTATGCGGAATATGCAAACGATTTTGTTATGCCCGTCGTTTGTGTCTCTAGCAAAACGAATAAGATGATCTACAAAGGCACAATCACAAGCCAAGATTTACGATAACAGTGCGGTCGCTTCTGTGGTCCGTGTAGTTTATTATACCCTGCTCTCTGCAACCCCGTGTCATGACGAAGAGCTGGAATGGTCACGGTTTGTGCTGGGCTACCGGTTGATAGAAACCCGCATCGCCCGCATCGGCACCGAGTGCACTTGGGCTGTTGATGCTCAAGCCTTTCATCCGCGGCTTGTCGCCAGCTGATCCTGCAACTCGACGGTGAGGCGGCGCGAGTGACCTCTGAAGTAAATGTAAATCCTCGTTCATCCAGTTATCCGGTGTCAAAGTGTGGAAGATGTCCAACGTGCACTGCGGGCGGGAACTACGAGCGGTTTGCCTTGCTTTTATAACCGAAACCAGAGCAGCGAGATAACTACCTTGCGTACTCCAAAATGACTGAAACAATAAGTTTCAACAGGTCGAGTACGTCACCGCGGATGTACACTCTAAAAAAAGGGGGTGTAGACGTTACACCCCTTGTCCCATATACGACACCCCAAAACTTCAGTTCGACGTACTGCGCGCTGACGTCGAACTGACTGCCCCAACGTTTGCGAGAGGGTTGATGACGGTGCGATATAACATATTAAACAGCTAAAGTACGTATCAAAGTCTACAGAAAAAAACACACAGGTTTTGCAGTTGAGCCTAGAAAACCCCGATAACTTTTTTTGCAGTCAGTCCCACTTACATTAACTATTTTAATGAGTTGTACAACTCGGCTATCAAACCGCTCGTGAAATTTGGTAGCGTCGGTAAAACTGGCGCTATACATTCAACTGAAGTTTTGGGGTGTCGTATATGGGACAAGGGGTGTAACGCCTACACCCCCTTTTTTTTAGAGTGTAGGCGAGACGGTGCACACTGTTTAAACGCTTGCAGTATCGACGAGTGCTACCAGAAAAACGACAACAGAGAAGGAGCTCGCGAATCAGCATAATGCAGTGCCACGGGCCCGTGAATTTTCAATGTTCGGGGTAATGGCGGTATAAAAAAAAAAATAAAAAAAAAACGCATCAGCGCCACATTAGTAATCACGAATAACACCGGTCACAAAGTCCCAAGCCCCACCGCTCCACTCGACACCGACACGACATACGACAACAAACTGCATCAAAACGCCCCAAAGTGAAGGCTTCTGCTCCCGTACGCAGGGGGGTAAAGGTGGGTGAGGAGGAGTGGCAAATCCCGTGCGCCGACATCCTGGGTCCCGAGTGAAAGATCGCAAAAGAAAGCGACAGAACACGAGAGAAAGAAACCAATGTTGCCAGCTGAAGGACGACAGTCGCAATGGTAATCGCGAAGACTGAAAACTCTCAGCAAACTAAACAGTGATAATTTAACGTTGTAAACTACACTCTGAGCTATTCTAACGCTTATAAAAGGCAATATACTCATTACGCTGCATTAACTTTCCTTCTGTCGAAATCTCGGAAATCTGGTGGTTGCGCGGTTTCGTATTCCTGGGGCGCGGGCCGCGCGGCCGCCCGCGGAGCCGATTATCTGGTTTAGTTTAGTGTTGACGGGAGGCCGTACATTTGCGCGCTATGCAAAAAGAAAGCTTCGAAAGGAACGCGAATACCTTTCCACCGGTAAGTTCGTGGATTGTTGGAGTTCATGAAACTTCTCTGATGATATAATTATATTCGTGAAATCGAATGCTGTCGACGAAACTTCGCAGAACAAATGGTATGGGACTCCCTTTCCGGAGGTGCGTTCGGGGACAGCGGGGCTTCCGTTGCCATGGTAACCATGTGTGGGACCCCGAGGGTCTGCCTGCATGCTCCGCCGCTTGCGGCAGCCAGAATGCATGGGAAAATGGTGGACCTTTTCCTCTAGAGTTAGTATATGATCTCTATGCCCGTACGCGTACAACTAGCGGAAGTGAAGTGTTGGGCGGATGTCCTTCACAAATACTTATATAAAACATGCTTTGCGCAAGGATAGTTTTCATTGATTATTGAATACATAATGATAAAATCCTAATAATTTTTTTAGATGCGGAGCATCTCTTGCTCGGGTCTATGTCCCGCGGCGTCGTAGTCCGCACTCACACTCCCTCTCTCCAACAGCTGCGCGTTACTCTCTCCGCTCTCTCTCTCTACCAGCTGCGTGCACTTCGCGTGCGTTCGCTTCTACTCACACCGCGCGCGCATGCGCAACTCTCCTCCTCTAGTCTCCTCTCCTTCAAGTGTGAATATAAGCAGCGGTAGCGCGCTGCGCGCGTTCAGTTCAGCGCTGTTGACTCCACTTCACTCCGTTCTTCCGATGAAGTGTGATGGAAGCAACAGTCCCGTCAGTTAGTGGGTTGGCGCAAGCAAGCGTCAGCACCACCCCACAAACTAACAGCAACGCTACGTCCACTGAAGACAAAGCTGCGCAGCGAAGGGCACGCGACGCTGAGCGCAAACGCTTGAAGCGAGCGGCAGACCCTGAACTACGGCAACGAGAAGCGGCGTCCATTCGTCAACGTCGAGCGGCGGATGCTGAAGTACGACAACGTGAAGCAGCGGCGGTTCGAGAACGTCGAGCAGCAGAACCTGAGGTTCGGGACCGCGAAGTTCAACGTAAAAGTACGAAGCGAGCGGCGGAACCCGACCTTCGAGAACGGGAAGCCGCGTTGGTTCGTGAACGTCGAGCAGCAGAACCTGAGGTTCGGGACCGTGAAGTTCAACGTAAACGTACGAAGCGAGCGGCGGAACCCGACCTTCGAGAACGGGAAGCCGCGTTGGTTCGTGAACGTCGAGCAGCAGAACCTGAGGTTCGGGACCGTGAAGTTCAACGTAAACGTACGAAGCGAGCGGCGGAACCCGACCTTCGAGAACGGGAAGCCGCGTGTAAACGTCAACAACGAAAAAATTACACCATCTTCCCGAGGGAAACCATGGGGTGATGCGGAGCATCGCGGAGTTTCCAACAACGTTCACGCGATGTGTGGTAACCAACGCAAGTTAACAACGTAATAACACGCAAGTTAACAACGTTACTAACAACGTTACTAACACCGTTAATAACACCGTTAATAACGATCCGCGATGCTCCGCATCACCCCATGGTTCCCCTCGGGAAGATGGTGTAATTTTTTTTGTATCTGATTGAAGCTAGTCGGACTGCTCATAACACTGGTCGAGCATGAAAATAACAAAAATTGCAACTTTTTCATGGCCGGTTTAAGGTTTATTGTTAATACATCGTTGTTTATCGCAACGGATTAATTTTACAGATTTTGCCTCCATACTTTTTAAATGCAAGCAGTTCTTACATGCGGCTGTCCATTGTGCCGTGTTTTGTGTCTTCTTCTATAAATCTGTAACGGTCAGCGACCAAAGAGCTCACCCGCACATGTCAAGCTTATAATATACGCCGCGGGGAGAAAGGGATGTTAGTAGGAAGTGTCGGGCGCAGTGTCAGTGTTGTGGTTGTGTATGTGTCGGTGCTGTGTCCTACGTGGTACTCGTGTTGTCTGTGATGTATGCAGGGTTGCTGCCCACTTGTGATAGTTCTCAGCGTATAACAACCTCCTGATTGTTTTTTTTCACTGGCTGCTAGAAATCTCACTAGGTGGCGCAAGTTACCGCCTGACTTCAAATAGTTTGCTCGAGCTATTTATCCATGTAAGTTCGGTATTCGTTTTTCTGTCTAGCGGTTCCGTGTTCCGTCGTAGCTGCCGACGCCACCGACCGCCGACGACGCACGTACGTACAGTCGGGGACAAAAGTCTCCAGGACGCGCGAGCTGCGACTGAAACGCATTGCTCTGCCATCTGCCGGCGGGTCGCCTGGTTTCGAGATCACACAAAAGCGCATGCGCGTCCTACTGTGCCTGCAAACATGTGTGATTTCCCGCTCTTCTGCGGTTCGGCCCCTAACTCGGAATCGGGCGCGTGGTACCACCTCAGAGATAGCGCTTGCGACTGACGAGCGTCTGCTACAGATTTCGAAATTGGAGATACCGCCTGCGGCATTGCACCGCATTTCGCCGTGTCAGCGCACCTTGCTTTATAACCAGTTGAGTTTATCGGTCAGTTGAGCTGCCGTGACTCCTTTCTTTATAGGCGCCATGTCAGTAAGCGCTATCTCCGAGGCGGTACCACGCGCCCGATTCCGAGTTAAGGGCCGCGACGCAGAAGAACGGGAAAACGCACATGTTTGCAGGCACAGTAGGACGCGCATGCGCTTTTGTGTGATCTCGAAACCAGGCGACCCGCCGGCAGGTGGCAGAGCAATGCGTTTCAGTCGCAGCTCGCGTGTCCTGGGGACTTTTGTCCCCGACTGTACCTTTGCACGTAGCTACGTCTGCCGCTTGGAGACTGTTTACTGTGTATAAAAGACATCGAACGAGAAAAAACGCGTCCTGTGTGCTTTCAATTCGGCTGAAAGACGCGCGGCTCGCTGGGCTCGTCTCTCGCCTGTTCTCGGCTGCTGGCCGCCATGTTTCGTAAGGAACACGCTGGTCCGTGTTTCTCGGAAAGCTGACACGGTGTACCGTGTTAAATTTACACGGCACCTCGTGTGTAGGCGAATAACACACATGGCTGCGTGTAAAACGAACACGTTTCGACGTGTCCGCTATGGGACAACGGTTTACACGTCTGGAAGTGTTATTTTTGCTAACAGTGTAGATGATGCATTTTCCTCCGAATAACCCTGCCGTCCTCGGTTAAAACTCTGTACGACCTCGGGCGTGTATTGGCGACGTCTTTTGCCTTCTTAGACCACCACGTCTTTTTGAGTGTGACGACCTGGCCCCCTTCGAATGGCGGAGGTGTACCTCTGGATTGCTCCTTCTGGACGTGCTTCTTCACCATCAAACCCCCGGCCGGCTGGACGTGCTTCGTCACCTTAAAACCAGGCGTCTCTGACACACTTTTTCTTGCCCCCCCCCCCCCCCCCCCCCCTTTCCCGGACGGGGAGGAAGTGGCAGCAGTTTTTAGGAACCTTGAAAATAGCAAAAGTACTGATATAGATGGTGTTCAAATCAAACCTCTGAAACGAGTAATTAAATGAATCGCTCCTATTTTAATGCATACTTTTAATTTGGAACTTCAAAATTACCATTTTTCTGAAAAAAATGCAAGTCGCTAAGATTACGGTTATTTTCAAGTTTGGGGGTAAAAACCATCTAGGAAATTATAGACCCGTTTCTGTGCTCCCAGTGTTTTCAAAGGCGCTAGAGAAAATAATACATGCAAGGTTCTACACATTCTGCGAAAAACACTCTGTACAAACATCTTGCCAGTTTGGTTTTAGGAAGGGGCATTCGACGGAATTCGCGCTATTAAAACGGAAGAAACTGTTTTTAAACAACATAAAAAAATGATTACCTTGAAGACCTTCGTTGATTTTTTAAAGGCTTTCGACCGTCTAAATCATAAAACTCTGCTTCAAAAATTAAATGCATACGGGGTGCGAGGAGTAGCCTCAACGATGATCGAGAGTTTTTTTTTTTTTTTTTTTTAATATCTCCATCAGTGTGTCGTGACAGGTATAGTCAGCGCTCTAGCTTAAAGAACCTGACGTCAGGGGTGCCACAGGGGAGCATCCTTGGACCCCTTCTGTTTAACTTGTACACCAATGATATAGTAAATATTGACGACAGTACATATTTTATCATTTACGCAGACGACAGTGCAGATTTTATCATTTACGCAGACGACAGTGCAGATTTTATCATTTACGCAGACGACACCAGTTTATTCTTTTCTGGGAAAGTTGTCCACCAGGTTTTCTCTGCGCAAATAGCGTTCTGCAGAAAAAAAGGGACTGGACAATCTCAAACTCGTTAGTAATTATTACAGATAAGACGAAAGCAATACTTTTTCGATCCAAAAATACAGTGCTTTTATCTACTCAAAGGCTCTCTCTCCAAGGACGAAATATTGACTTTGAACAAAATGTGAATGTTCTTGGTGGGATATTTATTGAGTGCATAAGCTGGGACGCCGAAGTACAATGTATAGCGGGCAGACTTTCAAACGTTGTGGGCATTATTTATAAATCCCGTCATATATTACCCCTTTCGGTCTTAATCCTTCTTTATAACTCCCTCTTTAACTCTTGCTATAACTACGGATTCCCTGTTTGGGGTAGCCCAATGGTTACAAATATGCATCACTCGCATGTTCTCCAGAAGAGAATAATCCGAATTATGTTCAATGCGGAGCTCAACGCCCACATATTACAACTTTTAAAAGACCTTCATATAGTTTCAATTACAGAGCATTATAATTATAAACTTCTTCTAACGCATCTGACGTCCGTAATGCCAAATCAAGTTGTTTTTCTATCAATCGCCAATATAAAGCGGAGGGTGCCTGCATATGCAGGCTGTTGTGTTGACGCATGGTCAACGCCCTGCTCGAGAACGGGCTACGGCCTCCAGATGCTGCAGTACTCGTTGCCTAATGTTATAAATAGTAGACATAGATTTGGCACGGATTTGATGAGTTTGAGCAGAAAAGATATTCGGTCAATGTTTCTCTATTCTTGATGGGGCCTCCGACCTGCAAGAAATGTTCGTGTCTATGTCTCTTTTTTTTTTGTATAATGTTGTGTGCTTTGCTCCTATGTAAACCTTGTTTTACGGGTCACTAGTATGTAAAATATTTTTTCTTGTTGCTGGTGAGGAGAACCTCTGTCAAGCGACAGCAGTCTGCTTTGTTTTCTCCCTCCGCCTCTCCCCTGGAGAGAAACAATAAAGTTGAAGTTGAAGTCCAGAAGGCTTGACCTCAGCCGTCGTTCCTGCAGCAGTTCCTCTGGCGAGCGTCCGTCTTCCAGTGGGGTTGATTTATTGCTAAGCAAATCCACCCAAAAATATTCGCGGGTCTCTTTTGTCTTCTTGAAGATTCGCTTTACGACCTGCATGCCTTTCTCTGATTAACCGTTTGACCGAGGGAACTCCGGGCTTGACATTATGTGCCTGAAGTCATACTTGCGAGCAAACAAGGCGAACTCTCGACTTGAGAACTGGGGTTCATTGTCAGTGCATACTTCGACTGGGATGCCAAATCTCGCAATAGGGCCCCCATCTTCTCGATGACTGTGCTTGACGACGTGTCGTTTAATTCCTTTACTTCTGGAAAGTTCGAAAGAGCATATATGCCGATAAGTGTGATTTTCCTTCGTACTGGAAGAGATCAGCACCAACCCTGCACCACGGAAAGTCCGGTGTCGGGCTCAAGATGAGTGGTTCACTTGGCTGACTGTACGCGTAGCATCTGCATATCCCACACTGTTTGATCAGAGATGTAACATCTGCGTTAATACCTGGCCAAAATACGAACCTAAGTGCTCTCGCTTTGCACTTATTTAGACCCATGTGGCCTTGGTGAATTCTCTTCAACATCTCGGGTCGCGTGGCCTCGGGTACGACAAATTTTGTGCCTTTCAGCAAAATACCTTTCACAACTGATAGCTCGCCTTCAAAAGGCTTTAGTTCTCCTTCTACTCCCGTGCCGTTGCAGACGCTTTGTATTAAGTCTCGTAAATACGGGTTCTTGGAGGTTCCATCGGCCATGCTCTTCATTGTGGTAACGATGACAAAACTCATGGCGTGCACTTCGACCTCGTCCTCGCTTGTTGTGTCATCTCCTGACTTGTCATGCGTGGCCCTTGAGAGCATGTCAGCCAAAAGGAGCTGTTTCCCCGGAAGATATTCTATAACAAAGTCATGTTTTAGTAACCGCAGAAAAAAAAAACCTTTGCAATCTGGGCGGCATCTCTCCAATCGCCTTTTCAGCAATTGCAATCAATGGCCGACGATCTGTTTCAAAAATTATATTGTGGCCATAAACGAAGTAGTGAAACTTTCGACACCCAAAGTTCAATGGTAGAGCTTCCTTTTCAATTTGCGAGTAACTCTGCACGGCAGAAGTTAGCGCCCGCGATGCGTACGCCACGGGACGCCAGTTGTCGCCATGACGCTGTAAAATCGATGATCCCAGACCATTCATTGATGCATCCGACGTTACCTTCGTTTCTTTACGCGGATCAAACACTGCAAGAAGTGGTTCTTTGCTTAGGCATTCGCATATTTCTTGCCACTCTTGTGTGTAATTAGGCGTCCATTCAAAAATAGCGTCGTGCTTAATCAAGCTTCGCAACAGTGGCGTTCTCTCGGCCAACGAGGGAAGGTACTTGGAAAAATAATGGACCACACCCAGCAGCCTCTGCGCGCCTAGTTTGTGGGATGGAATCAGCATCAGTTTTATGGACTTGATATGTTCGCGGTTTGGCTTTATTCCTTCCTGAGATATTGCATCGCCCAAAAATTCGATTTACGAGACTCCGATCTTATACATCTCTGGATAAAAGTAATTGCCTCTTGCATGGCGGCTTCAAGCACACCTTTTAGACGTTAGTGGTGCTGAATCCTGAACATTCCCCACACCACGATATCATCAACGTACACGTGAACACCGGGCAGAGAATAAAAAATCTTGTTCAGAGTCTTTTGAAATACTCCTGATACGGACGATATTCAGAAAGGCAGTCTTAGAAACCTGTACCGTCCAAAAGGGGTAGAGAACGAACAAATCCTCGAGGTTTCTTCGTCAAGAGGGATTTGGTGGAAGCCAGCCTTCGCGTCCAGGCAGGTGAACACTTTCGCGCCTGGTAATTCGGATTCTATATCCTCGCGTCTCGGCATTTCGCAGTACTCCCGCTTTGCACGCGTTGATCCTTCTTGGATCAAAACAAACTCAAAGTTTTTTGTTTTTCTTTTTGACGATCACGAACGGACTTACCCAGTCCGTTGGCTCTTTGTTATTATAGCAGCCTGCTCCAGACTCTTCAGCTCGTCTCGCGGCTGTTCTTGTAAGGCCAGAGGTACGCGTCAAGGCGCGTGAACAGCTGGGGTTGCGCCGTCACGTAGCATCATGATGTATGGGCGTTACACGCACCCTGTGCCTTTAAACAGGTCGCTAAATTCCTCCAGCAGTTGCTCAGAGCTGTCCGTTGTTACATTGACAATGAATGCTACATTGACTTCTTCGCACTTTAATTAGCTCGTAAACGTTTGTTTAGTTTTGAGGTATATAAACTAAATCCTTTCTGTAAATGATTCTTTCTTTTAGTGCAATAAAAAAGTTTTCAGCACAAAATACGTCTCTGTGTGCAGTTTTAACGGTTTACCGTCCGCTTTCTCTTGTCTCCATAAGCTTTCATATCCTCTGACTGCGTACGCGATGATAGAATTTACATTCGTTTAGTGATAGTAAATTAATTCCAAGATTTGTTTTATATGTTTGCGGCATAAGGATGATTTTGCGACGGGAGCTGCTGCCGGCAGCGCGCGGAAGTGGTCACTTTGAAGATGAAGGCCCCACGAGAGCATCGCCTTGGCCAGAACAGTTATCGACCATCTTTTTGAAATCAAATTCAAGGGTGTATTCTGATTTCCAAGAAAACTCCGCGTAGAACAACGAAGCCAATGACAATTTTCGGGGTTTTTTTCCCAGGCGCGTTAGTGGGCGGCCACTGATACTAGCGAACAAATCATGCAGTATTATGCTCAGCTACAGGGGCATGCCAGTTGCAATGTACCAAATCGCAGACCTCTGCAATGTATCGGAGTCGTCAGTTTGCATTCAAGATCTACTGAAGGCGGAGGCTATCAAGAGTGTAATACGTTTCCCGTGTCCTTTAAGAATAGAAATGTAATAAAAAAGAAAATAAAACATTACCTGCGCATTATCTCTTACCACAGGGAACCAAACTTGGCCGAGCCGGTGCGTAAGAGGTTTTCAAAATATCCTATTCGATCTAATTCCTACCTTCCGTTAGGATCACGCTTCCGGGCCCACATGGGGGTGCATTATTTTCATTAATGAGAGGAAATGCGACATCCGTCTCGTCGTTATTGTTCAACATGACAGACATTTGAGCAAGAACTCCGAGAAATGGCACCGCAAGTGCCGTCTGTTTTTGTCATATAGTTCTGCACGGACGCTGAACTGACTTCGGAGACGGTCCAAGGTTTTGAGGAACTTGGTCTGAACTCGTTCGGAACTGGAATAGATCGAACGCGCCAGTGCAGGGACCGTGTAACTTCCGGCTGAATTGAATGCGTCAGTTTCTGTCTGGACTACAGAACTTGTTTAGCCAGTTCAGGCGAATCAAACAGACGTATAGTTACACAGACATGAAGCAGGGGACTAAGAATAGTAACGCTGGTGATGAGAATGTTTAAGTAATAATATGGCGATAGGACCTGCATTACGATACAGTTTCTCTCCTTTTTGTGGTATCTTCGTTTTTCATTTGAAGCGTGCCGCAGCACTGTTTCTTTACGCGCACTTCTTTTGCACCGCTAGCAGCGGGTCTGCTGGAAGCGGGCCGGACGACGTCATTGGAAAGACTGAGGCCAGCCGCGGGTCGTGTCTCGTCCACGGACCGGGGTTGGGAGACTCCTTGTTTCAAGTAAAGAAATAGAACACACGTCATACATTTCCAAGACAAATTACTCTGAATGCTTTCGTTTTGCTTATATATAACAACCTGCAGTACTGTGTACAAAAATCCAGCAGCCTAAATCTAGTGTAACGTGCAACGCTGCCCCAATAAAAGCCAGCTGCTGGCAGGGTGCCCGTAGACCGGCTCCCCGGGGAAAGCGAGGGCCAAGTGCTTCGACGAAAGCGATGCTGGTCGGAAACTGCGCATCCCGACGGTGCCAAGTGTTTTCCTTTATTGTGATCTTTTGCGTGCAGTCATCAACTTACTTTGATTCGTTACAACCGGTAGAGGTGCGGGGTAGCAACCCAATCCGTAAGGACACCCCGATAAAGAAGCTGCAAAGAAAATTTCATCGCGAAAGGTGAACAGCGGTTTCCTGCTAGGACGGGGACGACAACGATGCGGCGTCGATGGCGGCATCGTGGAGCCGCGCTTTTAGTCGATAGCTGCGTCTGGCATACGACTGCACTGGTCACGGGGACCACGGCTTTGTAATGGGTGAGCGACATCTCCTTGTCATCATCTGGCTGGCAGCCATCATTGCGCCATGCTCGACGGGGACGCCTGGACGTCGTATGAGCAGTCGCTGACTGCACAAACAAGCGACATCGCTTTCCGACAGCGCTGCGAGCGGATGCCGCCAAGCACCGCGCCCATTTCAAGGGCGGCGGCAAGCCCGATTTCCTCTGTTCCGACCCATGGCAGTGAAAACCGGCCTTGGTTATGAACATAACGAACCGGTTCCAGATGTTCTGGGAGAACGAATATAGGCATGCTAATTAGAAGTCCGATGGTGGAAATTCGCTTCCCGAATCTTCAGGATGACCCGCGGTGGGCGCTCCTTATAGGTTCCTCCTTCTCAAGGGAAGTTTGTGGAGGAATGGTTCAGCCATGAATTTAAGGTGGAAAACAGCTTTACGGCTGACCATGACCTCCAGGAGTGCACGCGAGGAATTAACGAAGGACCGGGTGCAGTGTGGACCTTCGATAGTTGGGGGAAGCATGCCTGCGGGAAACGAGTGCCTCCAGAGTCTACCACCATAGCGTTCGTCGGAGAAAGCCAAGCGACTCGAGCGATCCTTGATGACGTGGACTGGTGTTGCAGACAAGTGCCATGTGAATCGACGTGTGAAGGCTCAGACATTTTGTTTTAAGTTTTTTCGGTTGTAGATAAAGTTAAATATTTGGTTCGCTGTATTTGTACAGCTAGCGCCAGCGTGTTCAAACGAAGGTGTTACTAGTTATAACTAGACAATATTCGGTTCATTTTTGTGACATGCGTTTTCTGTCGAGGTTTTCAGTGCATATATTGAAGTTTTGAGTGTACGGAGATATAGCAAATTTTGATTGTAAATATCCTAATGGCTTTGATCTAAAATTCTTGCTTTCTATTTCCAAGTTGTAGGCTTGGAGGTAATTGAGATGATGCATCTTGAACAGTCTGGGCATCGACTGAGAGTGTTTTTAAGTGTTCATAATTGATATTTCAGTTTAACCCGTTCAATATTGTGCACATGTGAAACTTTTGATATGAGTCAAAGTGCAGGTATTGAGAATGAGACTTCTCAGCTAAAAGGAATGAACCCGGAACGTGCAACTTTGCGCCAATGAAAGACAGCTGCTGGCAGGGCGCTCGAAGACCGGTCCCCGGGGGAAGAAGAGGGAGAAGTGGTTCGGCGCGGCAACGACGCTGGTCGGGAGCTGCGCGCCCCGCCGGCGACAAGTGTTTTTTTTTTTTATTCTGGACTTCAGCGTACAGTCGCGAACTCGCTTTGATTCGCTACAGTAGAATTTCACCTTGATTCACCTCAGAATTTTTGTAAAGACAAATATTATCTCTTCTTAAACTTAAAAAGCGGTTTTGTTTATTCCGGAAATGGGGATATAATATATTAATATTTTAGGCAAATAAAAAATCACCCCGACAGGCGCGTTCAATTTGAAATGAAACCACCTAACAGTAAAAAACACTTCTAACTGCAAGGCTGAGTAAAAAAGAACAATTAAGTTATAAAAAATCGAAATTTAGTTCTAAAAATCCAAATTTCACTATAGACAGATGGGCTTTAAAAATTGTTTCGCCTTCCATTTATGTAAACTGTGCTGGCCGGCGCAACGTTCTGCTCCAAACTGTCACGTGACCACAGCGCTTTGAAAATAGCCGCCCTATTTAAAGCGTGCACCATCGATTTCAAATATTGTTTTGGGGTAGAGAGTAATTGCCTCTTGCATGGCGGCTTCAAGCACACCTTTTAGACGTTAGTGGTGCTGAATCCTGAACATTCCCCACACCACGATATCATCAACGTACACGTGAACACCGGGCAGAGAATAAAAAATCTTGTTCAGAGTCTTTTGAAATACTCCTGATACGGACGATATTCAGAAAGGCAGTCTTAGAAGCCTGTACCGTCCAAAAGGGGTAGCGAACGAACAAATCATCGAGGTTTCTTCGTCAAGAGGGATTTGGTGGAGGCCAGCCTTCGCGTCCAGGCAGCTGAACACTTTCGCGCCTGGTAATTCGGATTCTATATCCTCGCGTCTCGGCATTTCGCAGTACTCCCGCTTAATGCACGCGTTGATCCTTCTTGGATCAAAACAAACTCTAAGTTTTTTGTTTTTCTTTTTGACGATGACGAACGGACTTACCCAGTCTGTTGGCTCTTTAACTTTTGTTATTATGGCGGCCTGCTCCAGACTCTTCAGCTCGTCTCGCAGCTGTTCTTGTAAGGCCAGAGGTACGCGTCGAGGCGCGTGAACGGCTGGGGTTGCGCCGTCGCGTAGCACCATGATGTATGGGCGTTACACGCACCCTGTGCCTTTAAACAGGTCGCTAAATTCCTCCAGCAGTTGCTCAGAGCTGTCCGTTGTTACACTGACAATGAATGCTACATTGACTTCTTCGCACTTTAATTAGCTCGTAGCGTTTGTTTAGTTTTGAGGTATATAAACTAAATCCTTTCTGTAAATGATTCTTTCTTTTAGTGCAATAAAAACGTTTTCAGCACAAAATACGTCTCTGTGTGCAGTTTTAACGGTTTACCGTCCGCTTTCTCTTGTCTCCATAAGCTTTCATATCCTCTGACTGCGTACTCGATGATAGAATTTACATTCGTTTAGTGATAGTAAATTAATTCCAAGATTTGTTTTATATGTTTGCGGCATAAGGATGATTTTGCGACGGGACCTGCTGCCGGCAGCGCGCGGAAGTGGTCACTTTGAAGATGAAGGCCCCACGAGAGCGTCGCCTTGGCCAGAACAGTTATCGGCAATCTTTTTGAAATCAAATTCAAGGGTGTATTCTGATTTCCAAGAAAACTCCGCGTAGAACAACGAAGCCAATGCCAATTTTCGGGGTTTTTTTCCCAGGCGCGTTAGTGGGCGGCCACTGATGCCAGCGAACAAATCATGCAGTATTATGCTGAGCGACAGGGGCATGCCAGTTCCAATGTACCAAATCGGAGACCTCTGCAATGTATCGGAGTCGTCAGTTTGCATTCAAGATCTACTGAAGGCGGAGGCTATCAAGAGTGTAATACGTTTCCCGTGTCCTTTAAGAATAGAAATGTAATAAAAAAGAAAATAAAACATTACCTGCGCATTATCCCTTACCACAGGGAACCAAACTTGGCCGAGCCGGTGCGTAAGAGGTTTTCAAAATATCCTATTCGATCTAATTCCTACCTTCCGTTAGGATCACGCTTCCGGGTCCACATGGGGGTGCATTATTTTCATTAATGAGAGGAAATGCGACATCCGTCTCGTCGTTATTGTTCAACATGACAGACATTTGAGCAAGAACTCCGAGAAATGGCACCGCAAGTGCTGTCTGGTTTTGTCATATAGTTCTGCACGGACGCTGAACTGACTTCGGAGACGGTCCAAGGTTTTGAGGAACTTGGTCTGAACTCGTTCGGAACTGGAATAGATCGAAAGCGCCAGTGCAGGGACCGTGTAAGTTCCGGCTGAATTGAATGCGTCAGTTTCTGTCTGGACTACAGAACTTGTTTAGCCAGTTCAGGCGAATCAAACAGACGTATAGTTACACAGACATGAAGCAGGGGACTAAGAATAGTAATGCTGGTGATGAGAATGTTTAAGTAATAATATGGCGATAAGACCTGCCTTACGATACAGTTTCTCTCCTTTTTGTGGTATCTTCGTTTGCGCATTTGAAGCGTGCCGCGGCACTGTTTCTTTACGCGCACTTCTTTTGCACCGCTAGCAGCGGTTCTGCTGGAAGTGGGCCGGACGACGTCATTGGAAAGACTGAGGCCAGCCGCGGGCCGTGTCTGGTCCACGGACCGGGGTTGGGAGACTCCTTGTTTCAAGTAAAGAAATAGAACACACGTCATACATTTCCAAGACAAATTACTCTGAATGCTTTCGTTTTGCTTATATATAACAACCTGCAGTACTGGGTACAAAAATCCAGCAGCCTAAATCTAGTGTAACGTGCAACGCTGCCCCAATAAAAGCCAGCTGCTGGCAGGGTGCCCGTAGACCGGCTCCCCGGGGAAAGGCGAGGGCCAAGTGCTTCGACGAAAGCGATGCTGGTCGGAAACTGCGCATCCCGACGGTGCCAAGTGTTTTCCTTATTGTGATCTTTTGCGTGCAGTCATCAACTTACTTTGATTCGTTACAACCGGTAGAGGTGCGGGGTAGCAACCCAATCCGTAAGGACACCCCGATAAAGAAGCTGCAAAGAAAATTCCATCGCGAAAGGTGAACAGCGGTTTCCTGCTAGGACGGGGACGACAACGATGCGGCGTCGATGGCGGTATCGTGGAGCCGCGCTTTTAGTCGATAGCTGCGTCTGGCATACGACTGCACTGGTCACGGGGACCACGGCTTTGTAATGGGTGAGCGACTTCTCCTTGTCATCATCTGGCTGGCAGCCATCATTGCGCCGTGCTCGACGGGGACGCCTGGACGTCGTATGAGCTGTCGCTGACTGCACAAACAAGCGACATCGCTTTCCGACAGCGCTGCGAGCGGATGCCGCCAAGCACGCGCCCATTTCAAGGGTGGCGGCAAGCCCGATTTCCTCTGTTCCGACCCATCGCAGTGAAAACCGGCCTTGGTTATGAACATAACGAACCGGTTCCAGATGTTCTGGGAGAACGAATATAGGCATGCTAATTATAAGTCCGATGGTACAAGTCAGGGTGGGAATTCCCGTCCCGAATCTTCAGGATGACCCGCGGTGGGCGCTCCTTATAGGTTCCTCCTTCTCAAGGGAAGTTTGTGGAGGAATGGTTCAGCCATGATTTTAAGGTGGAAAACAGCTTTACGGCTGACCATGACCTCCAGGAGTGCACGCGAGGAATTAACGAAGGACCGGGTGCAGTGTGGACCTTCGATAGTTGGGGGTAGCATGCCTGCGGGAAACGAGTGCCTCCGGAGTTTACCACCATAGCGTTCGTCGGAGAAAGCCAAGCGGCACGGGCAATCCTTGATGACGTGGACTGGTGTTGCAGACAAGTGCCATGTGAATCGACGAGAGCCGTGTGAAGGCTCAGACATTTTGTTTTAAGTTTTTTCGGTTGTAGATAAAGTTAAATATTTGGTTCGCTGTATTTGTACAGCTAGCGCCAGCGTGTTTCAAACGAAGGTGTTACTAGTTATAACTAGACAATATTCGGTTCATTTTTGTGACATGCGTTTTCTGTCGAGGTTTTCAGTGCAGATATTGAAGTTTTGAGTGTACGGAGATATAGCAAATTTTGATTGTAAATATCCTAATGGCTTTGATCTAAAATTCTTGCTTTGTATTTCCAAGTTGTAGGCTTGGAGGTAATTGAGATGATGCATCTTGAACAGTCTGGGCATCGACTGAGAGTGTTTTTAAGTGTTCATAATTGATATTTCATTTTAACCCGTTCAATATTGTGCACATGTGAAACTTTTGATATGAGTCTAAGTGCATGTATTGAGAATGAGACTTCTTAGCTAAGAGGGATGAACCCGGAACGTGCAACTTTGCGCCAATGAAAGACAGCTGCTGGCAGAGCGCTCGAAGACCGGTCCCCGGGGTAAGAAGAGGGAGAAGTGGTTCGGAGCGGCAACGACGCTGGTCGGGAGCTGCGCGCCCCGCCGGCGACAAGTGTTTTTCTTTCTTCTGGACTTCAGCGTACAGTCGCGAACTCGCTTTGATTCGCTACAGTAGAATTTCACCTTGATTCACCTCAGAATTTTTGTAAAGACAAATATTATATCTTCTTAAATTTATAAAGCGGTTTTGTTTATTCCGGAAATGGGGATATAATATATTAATATTTTAGGCAAATAAAAAATCACCCCGACAGGCGCGTTCAATTTGAAATGAAACCACCTAACAGTAAAAAACACTTCTAACTGCAAGGCGGAGTAAAAAAGAACAATTAAGTTATCAAAAATCGAAATTTAGTTCTAAAAATCGAAATTTCACTATAGACTGATGGGCTTTAAAAATTGTTTCGCCTTCCATTTATGTAAACTGTGCAGGCCGGCGCAACGTTCTGCTCCAAACTGTCACGTGACCACAGCGCTTTGAAAATGGCCGCCCTATTTAAAGCGTGCACCATCGATTTCAAATATTGTTTTGGGGTAGAGAGGGCTCAAACCGGCGGATCTTCATCGCAGAATGTTGAAGCACTTTTGAGACGCCTGTAAGTCACTTGGACAGGTTTACGAGTGGTACACAAAATGTCAAAGGGTAGAGTCGAATCTGTTTGACGCGTCTTCGACGAACACTCACTCAGTATCAGGAGTTAAACGGCATATACACTAAGAAAGCCGTGTGCCTGTCGACATTATGACTGAAGAATGAAACATTAACCATGGCGTAATGTACTGCATAATTCATGATATTCTTCAGTGCCACAAAGTGTCCGCCAGGTGGGTACTAAGACCACTTACGCCAGACAGTAAGGAGCACCGTGTGGATGTGTGCGAGACACTGCTGCGACGCTATGAAGCTGAGAGAGATTAGCTTCTTCGACGCATTGCCACTGGGGATTAATGTTCAATCCGCTATGCCAGCAAGAGACCGAGCGGGCAAGCAAAGAGTGGAGGCACATTTCTTCACCAAGACCAAAGAGGTTATGTGCAGTCCGGGACGCGGGGCAAGGCTATGCTTACGGTCTTCTTGAACCATAAAGAAACAATAGCCGAACATTACATCTCCAGGGTGTTCTGTAAAAACAGTATGTTTTATTGAGACCTTCTTGAAAAGAATTTGAAATGTGTGATCAGGTCAAAGTGCCGTGGTTTACTGACCTTTGATGTGTTGCTGCAGCCACGACATTGTGAGCTCCCACATGGCACGTGCGACAGCAGAAAGATTCATGGGGTCTGCGTTTTAGTGCGTTCCGCATACGCCATACTCGAATGAACTGGCATTGGGCGATTTTTAATTTGTCCGTACCACTTGAAGCAGTTGTCTGCAGAATAAAGTTCCGTATCAAGGGCATGGTAGCAGTTTTAGACGAGGACGAAGAGGAGAGAGGACACACACGGACGCTGACTGCAACTGTTTCATCATCATGGAAATGGGACATATATGCACGCTACTGTCCTGTCACAATCAGCCAACCCCACGCCTTGCCGCCGCTCGCTTGAACGGCAACTTCTTATCAAACAGGTCAAAGGACGCAACGCTAACACAACCTACACCAGCTCTCTTTATCTCGCCCGCTTCGATTATCTTCCTAACAGTTCTGTTCTTATGTTTGGCCAGTATTGAGCACGTGTCGAACAACGGCCTGCACCCGCAGTCCTGACAATGCACCGATCGGTGGCCATCCCGATAGTTGTTGACATTAAGATTACTAGAATGGAAAGTTGGGCGAGAGAAGAGAACAGCGCCTCGTCCTGTGTGTTCTCTTCTCTTCTTGTCCTTGTGTTATTCGCGCTGTTTTCAATTAAGATTACGTTCTCGGAGCTTATCGCCCAGGCATCTGATTGTTTGTCCTTTATTTATTTATTTATTTATTTATTTATTTTATTTACAAATACTGCTGATCCCTATTAGGGATCGTAGCAGGGTGGAAAGTAACCGAAAACGAAGCGATAAATTACCAAAGAGTTCCTCATTCAGAACACAATGCGGAAACAAATGCACTTACAGAGTCTTGGTCAATAATTTCGTAAGGAAGCCCATGTCATTCTACAATCGTTCGAGGAAAAAAGGAGCATTTGAAACTGTTGATGAGCGGTTGGTAAAGTGTAATGGTAAGTGGGGTTCTTTCTCGGGTGGCGTAACCAGTCGAGAAAGTGGTGTATTAATCAACGTTAATTTTAAAATTGTCCCTTAATTAATTGAAATAAAAAACGAAGTCTGCATACACGGTTTCGTTCTTGAACCGGGACAAACCCAAGCTGTTTGCTAAGCTCGGAAATGGACGCCTTCCTATAGGCGTAAAAAATGAATCTGACAGCTTTATTTTGTATTCGTTGTATGCGATTAATTCCTACCTATGTAAATGGGTCCCAAATAATGTTTGCATATACTAGGGTCGGTCGGATAAGAGTCTTGTACGCCAGGAGTCCAGTATCTGAAGTGGCTGATTTTAGTGTTCGTCTGAGAAAAAAATAATCTACGGAGGGCGTTAGAGAAAATTAAATTGATGTGTTTATCCCATCTTAGATCGGAACTGATCCAGAGACCCAGTAACTTCAGTAACTTCTCTTAGGATATCTTCGTTCACGTAATAGGAGATTGAAAGTGGCTTCTTTTTATTAGTGACGGACATACAAATACTTTTGTCATACTTTATACACATTTGCGTATTTCTTTCCGTATTTTAAAGAAATCTGATAAACAACACACTAAGCACAAGCGACAAACGGACTTTCGTGCTTTATCACACAGCCAAGCGAGGCTTTGCAGGAAGGGTTCGTCAAATGACACGACCTGGCTAGCTTTTCCCAAACGAACCGAGTTTCGAGAACGTCATCCTCAAAATCACAGTTGCCTTTCTGTTTTTCTTTTTTTTTTTCTCATAGTTCAGCACATAGGCCAAGGCCATACTTTGTGCAAATTGAGACTTTTACGGGGTATTCCCATAAGGGATGCCTTGGCGGGAAGGATATGCGTGATGTCAGTGATCGCCGGAACAAGCGGGACTCCCACCCCGACTCCAGCATTCACACGAACGGCGGGGAGCAAAAAGGGATGTCAGTGTTATTGCGCGCATTCAGCGGTCGCATTTTCGACAACCGCGCTCAGTGCGCGCTGACGAGAGTAGACAAATGGAGGCCTATATGCATGAAACGGCGATACGAGATTATGGCAGCTGCGCCGTTAGATGCGGAAGCCAAATATCTTTATAAAAGGAAACAACGTGTTTTCGTGAATGGAGTTTGTTCATCATATGTAGATGTCACGTCAGGAGTACCGCAAGGCTCCCTCTTAAGCACTCTTTTTATATGAATGACATTACGCATCAGATTTCTTCGAACAAAAGGCTGTAGGCGGACGACTGTGCGTTGTATAGAGAGGTATTCGGAGATGATGATGTTTAAACTTTACAGAGTGATCTAAATCGAAATTTAGAATAGTGTAACAAATGGAAGATCTAATTCAATACAGCTAAATGCATCCATGTCAGATTATCCAGGAAACCCAAAATAGTGCCGTCGGTACTTCTCGCTAATCATCCTTTACCCCTTAGCGTTTCTAGTCTTTGGTAACTTCTGACCCTCAACTCTTTAATTGCTCAATTGTTGTCTTTAAAATTACATTGGTTGCCTTCAAAATCAAATTTCTAGTCACACACAAAGACGGAGCAAATTTTTTTAAAAAGTCAATGCTGCCATCTGCTGCCACGGCCGCAAACTAAACCATGTGCGAGCCATTTTTTCAAAACGGTTGAGTGCTTGGACCGGGGAAAGGAGGCAATCTGCACTCGTCCTGAACGGTTGGGGACTGATCCACCTTGACGAGCTAGGCTCGTCCAAAATGATTAAAGGGTTAGAACCTTGCACAGAAACATTATAACTTGGAGTGCGCTTGAGCGCTGATTTAAAAACGAACGGTCATGTGTCACTTTTTCGTTCAAAGGCTAGCAATAGGTTGCACTTCCTGCGTAGTAATTTTTGGCAAATTTCTAGCAGCTTGAAGGAAACTCTTATTTTTTTTTATGTACGACCCATTTCAGACTATGCTGGCATCGTTTGGGATACGCACACTTAAATATATATAAAAATTAAATAGAACGAATTCAGAATCAAACAGCACAGTACGTAGCGAACGACTACAATTTCCGCGAAAGCACTTCAGCGATGAAACAGTTACAAGAATTGAAAATCCTACAACATACACGAACATCTTCGCGTCTGAAGATTTTTGCAAAACCCCTACTATAGTAACACTGTTCTTAAAAAATCAAAATACATCCTAGCACCCCATTACATTTCTCACGAAATAAATAATAGTCAAAATATTTGTCAAATTTCTGCGCGAACTGATGTGCTGAAGTGCTCATTCTTTCTCAAACTGACCATGACTGGAATGTACTGCCCTTTTCATTGGTAGAGCTACCGTACGAATGCTCTTTTCTAATTTAATAATTCTGTTGCGAAGTTGTCACATATCTTTTGTTTAAATCTGTATTTTTGGCTGCTGTATGCTTTTTATGCTGTCTTTGGTATATGCTGTATTCTTTAAGCCCCTCATTGTGATGCGCTCTGGGCAATGCAGGTATGAAATAAATACAATAAGAGGACGGACTGCTTCCTACTAAACGAAATATGCTTTTTGAAGGGGAGGATGCAATAAAAGAACGTGGAATTGATGAATATCAGACTCCTTCCAGTTCCTCGAACGGCATGTGCAACAGCGCAAGCCATGCGAGCTACGATAAGTTAGGTTATTCTGATGCCACAGCCGGTATATCGCTGATCAAAATCTGCGAACAAAATACCGCGAATTGCGAAGAAATTCTCACGTCAAGGCTGGAACTGTTCGTACCACCCCAGCGAAATGTTCCCCCACCCCCTGGGATGTCCACGCCAGCGAGGCTCCGCACAATAGCTGACGGTGTTATCACGTGATCGGCATCCCTGGATGCCACGGGGGAGGGGGGGGGGATTTCTCCTCCGTGTGAATTCACCTTTATTAACATCAGATAGCGCGAACGCCCCTCTTTGCTTGCTACTGTAGTCAGGGACAGGAGTTAAGGGGAGGCTCCTTAGCAGAGCAAACGCTGGATAGAAAGTCGTCTCCTCTCCAGCCCTCGCTCTTCCACATTCGAAAGAGGTGGGAGGAGCTTCCTAGAATTCTTAAATTGTTACCGACTATAGACGCGAGCAAGGTGAGTGCGAGTTTATCTGCAGCGCGGAATGATTCCCGCAGGGGACGTCACGTTTGTTGTGGGGAGGGGGGGACTGGAGTTAAACTAGGGAAAACTAGGTTTCGGTTTCGGTAGCAAACAAAATATGACTTTTTAATTTACTAGAGTCAATCGGGGAGATCGAGATAACATTTCGGAATCAGGTTAAGCTACCAGCCTTCAGAGTTCAGATGATGCCTTTGGATTCTCCCCTTTAACATTGTTAGTACTAACAGGACACTCCATAACTGTGTCTTTTTATGACACGAGCGACGTTGAAAAACACCTACGCAGCAGTGTCAGGAGCAGATGACACCGTCGGAGCTGCCGAGGCGTTCTGCGTTTGGTTGTTTCAGAAAGCTCTTGAGTATTCCTTCCCGTAGTCACAGGTCTGCTTGTTCTCCAGGTGACCTCGCTTACTACGATGACCAGGGCCGAATCTACTTCGTGGAACGCGTGAAGGAGATGATCAAGTGCAAGGATAACCAAGTGGTTCCTGCGGAGCTGGAGGGGCTTCTCCTGGCTCGGCACGACGGCATCGCAGAGGTCTGCGTGGTCGGCCTGCCTCACGCCGAGTGGGGCCAGGTGCCCGCCGCCTTTGTCGTCCTCAAGGACAGCCACGCAGCTCCAGGGAAGGTCACGGAGCAGGACATCAAGGACATCATTGCAGGTCTGCTTTCTCACACACCTCGCTTGTTTAGAAAATAAGCTCAAAAGGTGTATTGAAATACGCCTTTGGACATATAGACATATTGAGAAAATATTAAGCGCGGTACCTCATTTTATTTATACACGGTACAAGTTTATGAAAGAACGCTTTTGCACGATTTCAGATGGAATCCGAGGTCCACGAGATAGGTGCGCATAAAACATTAGCCGCTCTGTGTTTGAATGCAATAGCAGAAGCAGAGAACTCCTCACGCGCAAATTTTGACGAATAAGTTTGAGGAACTAGAGCAGTCGCTCTGGTCCTAATATTAGTATACCGAAAATTTTCTACTATAACTTAGAGTCTATTTAATAGTGAAGATATGTAAAAACGCAGGCCAGCCGGTGAGGTAGCCAGACAGAAGCTCACCGGACAAAAGCTCACTGGTCAAAAGCTCGCTTATTTTTTGACGAACCAGGAAAAAAGCTTACTCATTTTTCGACGAACCCGGACAAAACCTCTATCATTCTTCGGCGAACACGGACAGAAGATTGACCACAGAAAGAATAAAACGAAACTCGGGACGAAAAACGACGAACATTTCTTTTAAAAGAAATGTTCATCGTCCTTCATTTTTAGTTTGTTTTACTCTTTCTGTGGTCAGTTAATTTTACCAACACGTTCTTCAGTGAATCGGGACAGAAGCTCGCCTTTCTTTTCTTTCTTTTTTATTACTTAGGTAAAACTTAATTCGGGGTAAAATGGGCAGGGCCAAACTTTGGTTTAAATCGGCTCACGTAAGTGATTCACCTTAAGTGGCCCCATTTAGTAAAGATTATACTGAAAAGGGGTCTTGGAGAAGTTATCACAAGCCCAGTCGTCACAGGCCAACTGGGCATTGTTAAACTCTGACCAGTCATTCTACTCTATTTGGGGGTTAATATCGATTAAAAACATGTTGCATTATATTGATGTTGTAATAGATACTACTCCTCTACCGAGCTCCTTCTGCGAAGCTCGGCACGGTGTGCCCCTGTGGTGCGACGCAGTTATTGCGACTTCTTACTTTGAGAGAAGAGTTAATTTTTTTGTTATTCAAGTATAGCTGCAGCAAGTAATAGTTGTCACATCTTTCGCACGTTATAATAAATTGCGCATTATATAGAATAAATTACACAACATATACAAGGTGATTTCAGATACGATCGAAAAGAGGGCGGCTGGTCGACCTTTTTAATTTGCTTCATAATTCTATATGTTATTTCCCGATATCCAAAATAAACAAAATCAGAATTATTTTCACCCAGAAAAAAATTGTCCGACGCAGAAAATCGCACAGGAACCGACAGAAGCAATACTTCGACCGGCGACACGGAGTGCGTCAACTAGATCCACTCGGCTCTGGAGAGCGAGTTTGGGTCATTGACCTAAAGCGAACCGGAGTTGTTCAGAACAAGGCCCATACACCACGATCTTACTGGATAACGTCCGAGGGTCAAGAGATCCGAAGAAATCGCACGCATTTAATTCCTTTCCCCGATCAACAAGATGAACAATGCATCGAAGAGTTCCCAGAAACAACCACGAGGCCCGAGGAAACGTGCGCCGACACCTCTCACAAACATTCTCGGCAAGGCCGATGTTTAAAAGAACCAGACCGTTTCGGCACTTCTTCGAAGCTCCCTTAGAAAGAGGGATGTTATGGAGTCGCCGACGCGCCGACGCTAGCGAGCTCCAAAGTCCAAAGCAACCGAGCGAGAACAACCGTTCGCACGCAGCTCGAGATCTCAACATCCGTTCCCCCGCTTCGCGCGTAACCTGAGCGCCCCGTACCAGAGGCGCCTTTCTTTTATTTAGTTTTATATCTAATAAACGAGACGTCAGTCTTCAGCCTGACTCCGGCACGAAAGGTTGTCTGTGTGTTCACTTCGCCTAAGAACGTAAAACGAAACAACTTTCCCTCTTTCTTTCTTTGCGGTGATTGGAGCTTCGTTGAGGGAGTCATTTCTGTACTTCTGTGTATAACTCTGTGCTTCGAATGAAAGAGCCTCCCTGTTTCAACTTGTCACTAACCTGCGTTACTCCAGCTGAGCCACTGTTTCAACCCGCAATTTCGTTCCTTTACTTCGTGTGACTTTTTATTCATAATGAGCTCGTTATGGTGACAACACAGCTCCGAGCGAGTGTTTTGTGCAGATTACCTTGCAAAGCACAAAAAGAAGATCCCGATGCAGCGAAATTTTCGCAGTGTGAGAGAGCTCGGTGTGGACTGTTTGAAGCGAATTCTCCCGTCTGGCAGCTCCATGGAAGTGAGCAAGCTGGACTACCTGTGCTACAATTGCTTTACGCATTTCACCAAGCAAATAACTTTGCGAAGCTCAGAGTTGGGCGTTGACAGCTTTATGCCTCCTGAGGAGGCCATTGAAGACCTCAACCGCAGCGCACGTTCAACGTTTGTGTCACCACTAAGACCACCAAGTGAAGTAAGACGTCGAGACAGGCCTGCCTATGTAAAGAGGAAACAGACGGAGTTGGAGCAGGTTGTTACTGAGAATTTGCGCTCCAGGATGCGTCTTGCGTACGATGAAAACGTGGCATCGGGGTCGTCGGAGCAAAAGTGCTCCACATGTACCGAGTGGGCGGACAACATTCGCCGTGCCTTTGCGACCACAGCCTCTCCCCGGGAACGCTGTCAATTGCTGACCCTCCTGCCATCAAACTTGACAAGAAATGAAGTCCAGAAAATCGTCCCAGAGGCATCGATCTACATCATTAATAGGTCCCGGAAGCTGAGGGAGGACCATGGCGTGTGGTATGTGCCCGATCCCTATACAAGGTGTAAGGTGAGCCCTGAAAACATATCTGCAGCGGTTGAGTACTACATGAAAGACGAGCTAGAGTGTTCTAGGCAGAGTCCCAATCAGAAGGACGTCATTTCCGTTGTGCTCGATGGCCAGAAAACGCTCAAGCCAAAACGCTTTATGACACGGTCAATCAGAGAAGCGTTTCGTGTTTATAAAAGTGACCATCCCGACTCCGGCATCGGACTAACGAAGTTTTACTCCCTGCGACCCCGATGGGTCAAATGCAATCCCCAGCAAGAAGCATGCGTTTGTGTGTACTGCGCAAACTATAACCTCTGCGTCGCCTCTCTACAGAACGCTTCTGGCTCACAACTCGACGCAGCGGAATTGAACTTGGCATTCATTTGCAACCCGCCATCGCGCCAGTGCCTTTTAGGCGAATGTGATCATTGTCCCAAAGGCCAGTCTCTCACACTCGAAAAACTCAATATTTCCGAGGATGAAGAGATAGTTTTGGCAGCATGGGAGTCAGGCGAGCTCGTTAAAAAGACTTTAGATCCAGTCACTTTCCTGGAAGAGCTTCGTGTGTCGGTCTCAAGGTGGATCATTCACAACCATATCAGACAGACGCAAGGCAAAGCCATCTACGAAGAAAAGCAGTGCGCGCAGCGTGGCAGCATTGTCTTCCACTTCGACTTTGCTGAGAACTGGACTGTTATCCTTCCTGACGAGATTCAAGCGTACCACTGGAAAAAAAAAGCAGGTCTCAATATTTACGTGTGTGGTGACGACTAGAAAGTCGACATACAGTTTTGCCATCATCAGTGACGACTTGCATCATGACTCCGCTCATGCCTGTCTGGCTCTACAAAAGTGAGAGAATGGGTCGATGACAACCTTGCTGTGTACTCTCATTTGACTTATGTACGTGACGGTGCCGCCAGTCACTTCAAGAATCGCTTCCAACTTCATGAATTCCAAAAAAATGTTTTTCCCACAGCCCAATGGTTATTCTCAGCCACCGGACATGGAAAAAACGCGTGTGACGGAGTTGGAGGACTCGTCAAACACCAAGCAACGCTTCACAACTTCAGACAGCTCCCAGGAAAGGCCATTCAGTCTGCAAAATGCATGGTGAACAGTCTTTCGCAAAAACTAAAAGGAGTGAATTTCACACTTTTGGATAAAAACGAGGTTGCTGAATTCCGTGAACGGAAAAATGAAGAGTGGGTGGGAGTGCGCGCCTTTCCAGGTATTCAGTCGTGGCATGTGTGGCTATGCAAAACATCAGAAGCTTCGACTTGTGACTTGCAAGTGGCACGGACTGTCGGGTCCCCTTGGAAGAAACTCTAAGTCAGACTTGGACGTAGTTCAACTACTCTACTCAAACTACTGCAGTTTAACTACTTTTCCAAGTAACTTGGTAACTTCCAATTACAACTTTATTTGGGTAATTAGTAGTTTAATTTAACTACTTTTTCAGGTAACTTCAACTCAAATTACAAACTACTTTCGAAATCTAGTGCTAATTTTGCTCATCACAAAAGTTTGAGTGCAGAAATAAATAAGACGCCAGCAGATGAAGAGGCATTTCCGAACAAGGACCCCCTCACATTCCGTTCCCACGCACTTATACTCGGCAGCCGTAGAAACTGCATCGCAGGAGCCCTGGGGCCAAGGTGGCGACGAACTGCCAAAACATAACACCGGCGCGCACTTAAGCAGGCAGAGATGCTTAACAAGCCTTGGTTGGGTATTGACCTAATCCGGTGATGCACGCAGACGCCGCGCCTCCAGCTGCAACCGTGAAAGACGGGGACACTCCGGGGGTTGTTGTTGTTTTCATGTTGTCTGCCTTTAGTGAGTTCTGCCTCAAGCGATCTGGGGGTTTCACGGGAGGCTTTACTGGAATGACCTCGCAGCTGGGCGCCTGTTCCCATGGTCGCCTCGTCGTCAGCGCATACGCCTTTGCAAAGCCGGACTCCCCCGCGCACAAACGCAGACACGGATAATCCGTTCATGGGAGCACCTTCCCGCTTCCAGCTGCAACTGTATACGAGCGACGATGCTTGTTCACGTAATCTTTCGCGTCCTTCCGACCTTCCACGCCACGGAGACCTCCTCTTTGCTGAAAACGATTACTTGTCAGGCGTGTCAGGCGCCGGCAAGGATTGCGAGTCACCCTTGGGCAGGGGCGGATCCAGAACTCCGTTTTGGGGGGGGGCGGAAAATTTGTAAGGATAATATTCTCCCATTCTTTTGTGTGAATCGGGGGGTCCACCTATGTAAAATTGCCCTCCGAGAAAGGGGGAGGGGAGAGGTCGACTTCGTTTGGGGGGAGGGGGGGGCGGCTGCCCCCGTCGCCCCCCCCCCCCCCTTGAATCCGCCACTGCCCTTGGGAGATTCTTTTGTTGGACCAGGCGTCAGCGGCGAATTATACTTCGTTCATCTTCCGTTAAACCAAAACATTTTTTTTTTCAGTAGCGTAGCACTAGCACTGCAACGTGACGCGCAGTCGTCCGGATGATCTCATCGTCGTGGCGCCAGACTTGAACCCTTGACTCTCAGGTGCACTCGCTCAGCGTACTCTCCGAACGTCGTGGGAATAAAGAGGGGCCAGTCATAACCATGTCGACTTGCCGAAGAAAAAAGAAATAAGGAGACTTTGCTATAAAAGACCCTCTAGCCGAGGCAGACCTCACATGTTTCGTCATGAACACCTAAGATGCCGCTTACCCGACCCTGCACAGCCACTGAAATTCAACGCTGTCGTTCCATCCAGCGCGTCGGTGGAACGTCTTTTTAGCTTGGCTTGGGACGTCTTTAGGAGGAAAAGAGGAAAACTCTCCTATGAAGAACTTTGAAAGTCGATTGCTTCTGCGAGCGAATAAACTTTTTTGGTGAAAACGCAGGCAATAAAAGGACTGCATTTATTTTAGGCTTGCAGGGTTTTTCACAGATCAAAAGTGCTGTTCATTTTGCTACCACAAAAATATAAAAAAGTAACTTCGAAAGTAACTTTAAAGTAACTCGCTACTTTTTACAGTAGTTAGTAGTTTACTCAATTACAATTACAAATGGGTAATTTCTACTCTACTCCAATTACTTTTGGCGTCGATACTCAGTAACTTAACTTAACTACCTTTTTTGAGTAATTTGTACATGTCTGCTCTAAGTGCACACCGTCAGAAAATGTTTGCGTCAAAATCTGTCCATTTTGAAACCTATGAAGGCCGAACTGTGTTGTATATGATGTGTAATTTATTCTATTTAATGTCCAATTTATTATAACGTGCCAAAAATGTGACAAACTATTACTTGCTATACTCCAATGAATAATAAAAAAGTACTGTTCTCTTAAAATAAGAAGTCGCAATCACTGCGTCGCACCACAGGGACAACCCCGTGCTGAGCTTCGGAGAAGAGGCTCGGAGAGGAGCTGTATCTATTACACCATCAATATAATGCAAAATGTTTTTAATGAATATTAACCTCCAAATAGAGTAGAATGACTGGTCAGAGTTTAAAAAAAATCGAGGACGGTTTTTTTTTTTTTTTTAAATCGCCCTTAAAATATTTTTATTTTGGTGTTTGTCTTGTGTTTGCTTGCCAAAATCTCCCCAACCCGCGCCTAAATAAATTTGAATTTTAGTGAATTTATTTCCATTTAAAAGTAGAGTATTGAATTAAAATATGACGTTTCTGACTAATTTATTTTCTAAGATACAGGCCTGCAAATTTGGGGTAAAAACGGTCAAGCAACCGAAATTGATGTTTTTTATATTTTTTTTGAAACATAATAAACAATAACAATATTTTTTTTTTCGTATTGCTAAGTACATATAGAATGTACTAACAAATTATAAAATGCACCTAAGAAGTATAACTTCAGTTATTAATCACCAAAGTTGACCCCTCCGGCTACGCAAGCAAATACGACTTTCCACCTCTACGTGATGTATGATTTTTTGCGTCCGACAATTTTTTTTTTCTGTGTGAAAATAATTCTGATTTTGTTTATTTCGGACATCGGGAAATAACATATAAAATTATGAAGCAATTAAAAAGGTCGACCAGCCACCCCCTGTTCGATCTTATCTGAAATCACACAGCAGTGCATAGTGCGCTGAATGTGGAAACAATGTTAAATACCAATGAACATCCGGCCTCAAGTATAATTGGATGCGAAAGATCGCTTATATTATCCTTAAAAAATACCAGAGCTAAAAGAAAAACAAGTAAACAAAGTGCATACTTTTACTCTCCAGCCTAAGAATGTAAAAAAACTATTTTACTGTTTGTCTATGCTTTGACGTACCTCTGTAGAGTGGTCTGTTTGGTCTCCGTGATAAGTATGTGTGCCCCTAACGGCCATATTACTAAGGGACTCGTGAAAGTGTATTAATTGCCTTGCGGTAGTTCGTATCTCTACAAAGCAAATGAATTGCAGAACCGCATTTTCTGCCAGCTGTGTACGAAATTTTTTGTAAAATGGCACGACACATTGGATACAACAGCATCGAAATCTTATCAAATGCGAGCGTCCTAAGCCTGTTTCCAAGTCGGGTTTAAATTTCTTTCGTTAGCAAAAACGTCGTAAGACTAATTCCGTGCGTTTCAGTTCTTTCATGTAAAGCAAGGTTGACTTCGCTCCTTCTAAAACACAGACAACTTTGCGACGAGTGTTCCGGTGACGAACGGCCACCTGCGCCGAGTGTTCATAAGACGAAATGATCTAGATCCAGAAGGCCACTTCGACCAGTTGTCCTGTCAGACGTTTTCCCGCGACGAGTAGGCCACGGTACATACTAAAAATTACAGCGTGCCCCTCCCCCCTTCTTTTCCCAAAACAATTTAGTTGTTTTTTTTTTTTTTTTTTTTTTTTTTTTTTTTTTTCCACTGTAAGAATAAACTACGTATTTTCGAACGCTCATTATTCGTGCAAATGTAGCGCCAGCGACCCGAACCAGAAGGCAAAATTTTAGCACTAACCGTTATCTCACTCAAAAGTATTAAGTGTTTTTTTGTGTTTTTTTTTTTTAATTGCAATGGTAAAATAAAGCCCATTTTCACCCGTGTTTTTCTTTGTTTTTATTTTTAACTGACAACATGGAGCTCCATGTATTTCAGAGTTTCGTCATCCCCCATTTTCCTATGAAAACCTTGAGAAAATCACCAATAACTTTTGAAGAAAATGACGGTTAGTGCTGAAACTTAGGCATCTGGTTCAAACCGCTAGGGCTACATTTGGGCGGAAAATGAGCGTTCGAGAATACGTAATTTAATTTTGTGGCAAAGAAAATATTGTATTATTTGGGAGGAGGGTGGTGGTGGGGAGGGGCCCTCGGAGACAGTTTGTGACGGCTCCAACGAGGTAGAGTGGCTTAGAGCGATAAACCGGGGTTCCGGTCTGCACTCGAAAGTGACCCCCATAAGGCCGCTGCCATTGTACGCAAATGTGACCACTTGTCACGTGGCCAAACCAAATACGTGACGTCACAGGAAAGATGGCAGCGCCCAGGCAGCGGCTGGCCCCAGCTGGGCCGGAGCTTGTCGGATGCGTTGTTCGTTGTCGTTCGTCTCAGCGAGTTGATTTCAGATGCGGATGCCGCCATATCAGGCCGGCCGTAAGCGACTTCAGAGTTCAGCGTGGTCTCTGACGTAGGTATAACGCGAAAATACAGAGGAACGGTGTAAATTTCTCTGGTGATCGACGGGGATATGACCACGAAAGAGACAATCGGCCCTGCGTTGCACGGACCTCGGATTTATTCGAATATCGCTAGGATAAATTTTAAGGTGACGTTTTTGTGCTCCCGTTGACCATTAGAATCTTTGAGGTTTGCAGTGAAGCGTGTGCAATGCATCTGGATACACAGTTTAGCTACGGAAATTGCGATAGTCGTGCTTGGCAGTGTGCAATCGTGGTGCCGCTTCGTCCAAATGACCGAAGGCTCACTTTGGCAATTCGGCGCACCAAAGAGCTGCCTTGAAGCTGGTACTTCCCGTACCCTGCTAAATGATGCTGTGCTGCTTCCCAAATTGTTCCGGCGTAGACGTGCACTTTCACGGAGCACTGGGGTGCGGCGCACCTAAGAGCTGCCTTTAAGCTGGTAGTTCCTGTGCCGTGCTTTAGGTGATGCTGTGCTGCTGCCTAAATTATTCTGGCGTAGACGTGCACTTTCACGGAGCACAGGTGTTGCAGTCGGTATTGATTCCGCTGGTCTGTTGAACGTTTCGTCGACACAAGCGTTCTATAAACACTCGTTATGCGAATTGCAAGCTGTTTGGACATTTCATGGCGCGTGTTACCTACCCAGCCCACCCATTCACGCCGCTTTACGGCGACAGTCTTCAGTGACTCATTACCAGAAAAGTGGTCCCACATCCATTTCGATTCAATTCGTCCATGGCAGTCGCCGAATCCCGCAGGAGAGAATTTATTCGGAGAGAATGCCACTAAAGCAATGCAGCTTCTTTTGTGGTCAGGATAGACTCTCTTCTGTCAGTTGTGTTATATTGTCACGAATGCTTGTTCCAGTCCTATCTTCTATCAGTCTTTAACTTTCTGGAAAGTTCCAGGCCATGCCCGGCTGTCATCGTATGTTCTGGTGAGGTGATGGGTACTTTACCGATAGCCCTTCACTCTGTGTGCATCCTGGCGCCTCCTCAGCCAAGTTGTCCGATAACTGGACACGTGTGGCGAATTATCCCGCGTCTCAAGCCCCCGGCGAGCCGCGAACCAAGTCCTGTCCCGAGCCCGGCGGAAAAGCCGCAACACGAGCGATTACCACAAGAACGAACCTCGCAATTACACCACGAAGAACCTGAAATTCGAGCCAGTCGCTGCTACGAGGAAGAACCACCGGAATTCGGTCTCCTGCCAAAAAAACTGAGGCTGACTAAGCCAACAATGACAAACCTGTAGCAGCAACCCGCGTCCGCTCCCACCATTGTTTGCGTGCCCGTCGCACCTCACACTCCGACGCCCTTTCATGCAAGGTGTATGAAAACGTCAATGACTGGATTGAACAAAATGACCATGTCGCCCGCCACAATGAATGGACAGACAACCAGCTCCTGCAGAACCTATACTTCTCGTGAAAGAAACTGTCAGGCATTGGTTTGAGAACCATGAATCCTCCTTAACGTCGTGGGACGTTTCCAAGATCGAGCTGAAGCGCACATTCGTCAGCCAACATCGACGAGAGAGAGCCGAATTTCTGATTCTGTCCAGGACACGGCCCCAACGAGAGCGTCACCGCCTTCGTGGAGGAGGTTTTGCGCCTGATCGAGCGGCCACGCCTACCCTGATTCTACAGAAGACAAGAAGCTAAGAATCACACGCATGTACCTCATGTGAGGGACAACACCTTCGGCAGCCTTGTCCGCAACCTCCCGACAACAGTCGAAGGGTTCATATCACCGAGGCTTCCAACACTGAACGTGAGTGTTCGAGCCTGTCATTATCAACAACTTCCCGGCGTCTCGACACTCGAGTCGTCCAGATGAAACTTCGACGCCGGCCTCCCAGGCAGACTTGTACGTAATCCGTTACAAGTAACGAAATTACTTGTAATCCAACGGAATAATTACATATTTTCTAGAGTAATTTTAAAGTAATTCCATTACAATTTTGACGTAACGAATTCGTTGCAATCCGTTACATTTTTTTTGGAAACCAACCCCGCCCCCCCCCCCCCCCCCGCCCTCTGAAGAAAAGATTGTTTTAATTTTGGTGAAGTCGAGCGCAGTGACACTGTCAAGCGATTTGTCCAGCGCAAAGGGAGGCTTGGCATTTTTCAGTTCCCAAAGCCTTTTTTTTTTGTGCCAAACCAAGCCCCTGAATCTATTTTTTTAGACCCTAGCAACAATGTAAGAAGGTCCAAATGGCATTTCTACAAAAAAGAAAAAAAAGGGGGGGGGGGGGGGCAAGCTATATCCGCTTTTTTAGTGCCTTTATATTTTCCTTGCGGTCAAAGACGGGGAGAGGAGGACACCAAATGATTGAGTGCCTCTTCGAGAAGATCGAGACGGTAAGTGTACAGACAAGAATTAACAATGTCCTTCTCGGTTATAGTAACTACGGCTATTATCATAATGTCGCAACACGAGACAATGCTCCACCTACCCCAGAGCCTTCTGGTCTACGCCAAAATCAACTAAAAAGATGTGATAATATGTGAAGGTGTTATTGCCACAAACATCCTCGTTCGTTCCTGCACACTTACATTCTCTTAGAAGACAAGATGTATTTTGTTCTGCTTCTTTCACCTTATTTGATCCTATTTTAAAAGCTACTTAATTTTTGTAATCCAACTTCCAGTGTTGTCCCACTTTATTTGTGAATTCCAGCCAGGTTATCTATATCTCAGTCACCCTTTTTGTGAGTCAGCTTTTTGCAACCACTTCGAAAATGGTGGTTTTTTTTTTCGATTACTTATATTTATATATTGGAAACTTTTTCTTATTCACCAATGTCTCAACCGAGGGACGACCTGTTCAGAACCAAAGGAAGGAGAATATCGATCCAAATTTTATTTATTATTTAATTATCACCGTACTGTTACAACTACGTTTTGCTATTGTCTGGCAATATATGCATGCCGGTATTGAAAGATGTACATAAATCAATTATTATTCTAATTTTGGCTAGATGTATGACGAGTTCTACAGCTTCGCGACTTCGACAATGGAGAATTTTAGTAGATCGGTCCCATGACTCCGATAACGATACCCGATACTCCACCGCTGCCCTTGCACATGCATCATATCGTTATCGTGAGTATCGGAGGTATCGCAAGGATCTACTAAAACTCTCGAATATCAGGCAATGGCTGCAACGACGAAGCTTTGCTCCATCTTCGAGGTAAATAGTACTTCCATTGCTTCGCTGAAAAAGCTCAATGCAGAGCATAAAACATTTGTGAGGCACAATATGGCACTCCCACCCAGTGGCTCAATTCAAAGGGTGTTCAGTGTAGCAGTCGACATATTGAGTAAGAAATAACGCGAAATTTCTGACGAGATATTCCAGAGTCAGCTGTTGCTCAAAATACTCAAGGTCAATAAATGAAACATTTGGCAACAATAAGAACTTGAATAACCCTGTTCCCTGTGTTTCTTAATTGTGGACAATAATGCTGAAAGTAACGCCACAAAAGTAACGGATTACGTTTTGGGGTAACGGCCACTTACCTTTATGGGAGGGTAATTGTAACTTTAATTAATTACAATTTAGCCTTGAGTAATTGTAAATGTTAGTCCTTACTATTTTTTAGTAACGTGTACAAGTCTGCTCCCAAGCATCCGTGACATCATCCCCAACATTGTCCGGGAGGAGATCAGGAAGCTACTTCCTGCCATTAGTTGCACGGCTTTTATTTTAATTGCCGCGATTGTTTCGGAAGAAGTTCGACAGGCATTTCACCCGGACACTTCTACGAGCGAAGCCGCATCTGACGAACCGAGGGCGACTTACGCCACAATGGCACGACGACCGCCACCGGCTGCCCGTTAGTATATTCAATGCCGATTCAACGAGACACCCCAACGCCGAAGCATTCCCGACATCAGGAAGAACTAGTGTAGGTCCGCGCTGAACAAAGTACACCGAGGAAAACGGAGGTGTTGCAAAGGGCCGACCGAAAACCGATGCATGAGGTCCACCATGTCTACCGGCGCTGCCCGTACCAATGAATTGGCCTGCGAGTGTCAGTGCCGAACGACCCTCCACCACGTCTCGAGGAGCGACCGCGGGTCATTAAGGATTCTCTTCGGCGGCCTTTGTCCCTGGTGCCGACATTACCCTGGATCTCCTGATCCACATCACCTCGACGGGAGGTAAGAACGACAAAGCATTTGAGCGGCAATGCAATGACAGTTGATTTGGTGTCGGTTGTCGTCCAAGGACAATACCTAATAATTTGCTGGCACCAATTATCTCAGTCCACTCCACGAAGCACACAATTTCCAACTTTGAGAGAGAATGCCGCTGAGTGACTTAAAGAAATAGAATGGTTGGTTGTTCTCAAAAGTGGACACCAAGCATCACCCGCCTTCACTTTGCCACACGAGACTTACACAAGTTGCAGTGGTCGTGGGATGCAGAAGAAAACGCCATTACGAAATGAAAGTGAAAGGGCTTGGATAGCAAACAAACATTGTCGCCAGCCATCAAGTCAACGGTACAGCAAAAGGCAAAGCCACATAAGCAATACATGCCCGAGCTTGCTGCATCGACGCAAAAAAACTACCAGGAAAAGTTACGGATTAGAAGCCAGCCCTGCAGCTTCAGTGCATTAGATGTCAGTTGCTGCACATGACGTATGATTACAAGACGGCATCACTCAGTCAAAGTTGCCACTCGGCCAAACTGAACCGCGACGTGCCAGGAGCGTCATCCGACAACAAGGAGCAAACAATACAACGACTGAACGCCTGACACGAGACTGTCACAGAAATAGCTCGTTATGGAACCATTTGATAAGAATCAATAATGATGTGATCAAGTAGAAATAAACATGTTTGATACACTAACCAAATAAACATATTTCCGCTCGCCTTTACGCCTTCAGAGTCTATTCACCAAGAATTGTGTTCAGTGCGCGCGCTGAACCTTTTGAGGACACTCGCATCTCTGACCCCTCAATATTAAGTAATGGGACATACCAGACTGGCAGACTTGTTGCATGGGGATGCACTTGTTCCACCTCTCCTGAATATGTGGTGCATCCGAAAACCAACTCCAGTAATGTGAAAATGTTATTTATTAATTTATTCCCTCCAAAAGCCTTTGTAGGCATTGCAGAAAGGATACTTAGAACTACACACATGATAATAACACCAAAGCACACCGACATTATTCAGCACAAAATGAGCCCAGCTACCGAAAATAAATATTACACTCGTAAGAAACAATATTGTTGTAACTTGTTAATTGGAGAAACAAACACACCTCTGAGTATCCAGTTTAATAGTATATGTTGATGGGTTGTTATATAGCAGAACACTTCCTACACGTATGACACAATAAACCCTTTGCAAAACCCCATCAAGCAACATGACTGTCACCATTTTTTTTCTCGACGCAAAGCACACGAATTGGCCCCAGTTCACGTCGAACGCTAATGCAGCATTCGAGTACCAAAGGAGCTGAGCCGAGTTCACAGTGATGGCTGACATAACATTCTCGTTGAACAAATGCCCGAAGTATGAAAGCCTTGGGTAATTAAATTAGTAGCTACTGTAATTCGTTTCATCACAATTTGGCAAACGGCGAAGACTACAGTCTCGGTGAGTCAATATGCAGGTTGGAGAGAGGCACATGACAACATATCACCAGTGCTCATCTGCACAGATTTGTCACACACCTTCACTAAGTGTTTCTGGTTGACTCGAGAGAGCTGTGGCGGTTTTCCTTTTCAAAGTTACGGTGAAACGAAGTACAGGCAGCCCGCAATTTTAAACAAAATCCATTGAAGAGACTGAAAGGAATGGTAGTCAACATTTTTCAAGAAGACTTCTCTTCGGGCAAGGGATTAACACAAATATGAGTCATCTTGTTCAGGTGATTAGAAGAACTAAATAATTGAGCGACTAATACAATGCACTCTTGATGAAAAAAAATTCTTGCTGCAAAAAATCCTACGAAAGAGCAAAATGTGCAGTTAATCTTCTATTTCCAAGTTGCATTACATTTAACAAATTGATGATATGTGTGGTACTATCTCTGAACCTCTAAAGTGTGGAGCTGAATTTTTTTTTTAAGATTCTAGATTATCGAATTATGGATTACACAACCATCTAAGAGGATGATAATGCAATTAAATGCAAAGGTGCAAGCGAGCTGGACAAGAATGACAAAAATAATCCCCGGGGAAGGGGGACAAAGAACAAACACAAATCTCCTAGCTATGTTTGGAGATTTGTGTTTGTCCTTTGTCCCTCTTGTTCCCCTTCTCCAGGGATCATTTTCGTCATCGAAGAGGAGTCAGATCATACACATGGAGGTTACTGTGGACTATTGATACCGATCGGCAAGGTAAAGAGCCCACTAATACTAATTTCTAAGGGACATCGGATGCAACATTTCGTGCACTGATCAATGAAAAAGGTGAAGACTTGCTGTGTTCTGAGTTCCAAGGGGACAAATAAACTTTTTTATGAACCTAAGTAATGAACGTTTTTCCTACTGACTGGTTCGAATGCTTTGTAAGAGTTCGCGTGCACGTAAATTAAGCAAACGCCAGCTTTTCACTTCAAAAAAGTATTGCGATCGCATGTAGAATCGTCGATTAGTACTAAAGGTTAAAGATCGCATGAGCCTCCTTGCTAAAAGTTGCTATGATAATAGAATTACCTAGGGCTAAAACAAATTCCCCTAGGCCCTACGTCCAACGCATATATTTCGCGTCGATTCTCAGACATTCCAAGTTTCAAACAAAACTAAGCGAATGCGAAAATTTTATGCTAAAATCACTTAAAGTTCTATCGAGCACCGGTACGGCGATACGGCTGATACTGTCTCACAGGTGTTAATATCCAGATGATGCAGAGCGATCTTGCACAAAAAAGGTATATAAGGTCTCGTTCCTATAATATTTTCAAATTATACCTGCGTCAGCGAGCACGAAGAAGCCTGAAATCGTCGGAAAACAGCGGCACATCACGGCTACCGCGCACCAAACAAACTCGCATCTGCCAGCCCGGGGCGCTGCCATCTCACCGGTGACGTCACGGCTCTTGTGAGGTCACGTGACGAGTGGTCACGTTTTCGTACAACATGGCGGCAATCGGAGGGGTGCTACTTCCGAACTTCCGGTTTATCACTCTAAGCCCCTCTACTGTTGAACGGCTCATTAAAAATGTTAGAGTGATGATATTCGCATCACTGCACAGGGTACCATATAGAAAAATAAAAAAGTACTATTTCCAGTACATTTGTAATAAACTCGGAATGCACTTCGCATATATTTATGGTTCGTTTGTAATCGATTTGAATGTATTTAAAATTCCATTTTTGAGGTACGTAAAAGACATTCTCAATGCAGGCTGAAGGTTGCCAAAATATTTTATTTGTATGTAGATCTACATTTGGAATGCACTTCACGTATATTTCCGGGTTGTTTATACTGCCCTCGCCATATATTATGCTGAATGCGGCCAAAAAAAATATGTGACTAACATAAAGTAAATACGTGTATTAAATACATTTGGAATATATTTAAACAACACCCTTTTTTGCTAAGGGTCGCCCTGTTCATTCTTGGAATCCGGTTAATAAAAACCAAGATCTAACTTTTAGAGGATGTGCTGGGGTTTTCCTAATGTCCTTCATATATTTGTGTACTATGTATGCTGACTTTGCGACACTGCTAGTTGCACTTGTTTGTTTCTACGATGAGCACGTTACTGCTGAAACGTAACAGTGTTACGGTTACAGTTACTCAGGAAAAAGAAGTAACCGTGTTACAGTTACAGTTACTCAGGAAAAAGAAGTAACCGTGTTACAGTAATTAGTAAATTGTTAGAGTAACTTCTTAGCGTTACAGTTAATACAAAAAAGGAGCGCCGTTAATTTGTTCGTTACCTTACGAAAGCCGTTAAAAACATTTAAAGGTAGAGGTAAAGGAGTTACAGTTTCTGTAGTGCACTACAACGTCGATAAACATAAAAGGTACTGTCGTAGAAAGAGCCAACGAAGCCACAGGGGCAAGTGGTCTCGAGCTAGACGCGAGCGTCATGCAGGCGGCGAGAGGAACCACGCAAGACGGGCGCCGTCCGGTTGCGAGATTAACGGCCATCGACATCCGGCCACCCGGTCTTGCTAGATTTGATAACGCTGATCTATTTAAAATTATTCACCATGCGTCAGCGATATGAAACATAGCAAGTTCAGATAGCCAGATGTTGAAAGCCGCTAATCTCGCCACCAGCCGGCTCGCGTGGTTCCTCTTGCCGCCAGCATGACGCGCGCCTGTAGCTCTAGACAGCACGGTCATGTGACTTCGTTGGCTCTTTCCACCATTGTACCTCTGTTAAATGGATGCTGAACCATAGCCTCCTCTATACTCAGAAAGCCTGGCAGTTCGATGACGGAGCCATAGAGTGCCCGGTCGCAGATTTGGAGCGCGAGGATCTGGTACCACAGAGCATTTCGCGGGCAGCCCAAACATGGTTTTCAAACCTGACGAGAAAAAAAGCGTTAGCTTGAGGAACGCGAGAAGCACGAGCGGACATTCCATGCCTCGGGACAAGTGTGTCGGCGTCTCGCCGCAGCGGGGCGCCCATTACATGACTCTTGCAGAGCCGTATATTGGGAGAGTTTGGACAATGGGCGGAGCAAAGGCCGCCGGCAGCGCCGAAAACTCCCCCCGCGGTTAGAGCGTAAACTAAAGGTACGACACAGCGTTGACCAATCAGGAGACCGCGACGTCACAATATTACAAACGACATTTAAAGCGCGAAATAGAAGCGTTCAATCTCTGCCTCTCTATACTCCGTTTCACCTTATGTTGTACCGCAGCGAAGGCTAGAAGCTCGAGCTCATAGCGTTGGCAGCTGCCCTTCGTGCACGAGAGCTTGTGCCGCCGAGGTGTGCCATAGAGCAAGGAGCTCGCGCTTGTAGCCTTTCCTGCGGTACATCATAAGGTGAAACAGAGTATTAGCCCCGTGCGCGACCGAAAGCGTCGCTGTGGTCGGCCTTCCACGATTGGCCGAACACTGACTATGACGTCGGAAAGGGGATTTTCATCGACGGAAATAAGAGGAATGAAAGAACTTTAATTTTGACGGTGTTGGCAGTGTTCCTTTGAGAGCGCAATGATTTCAAGCTTCCACCATGCTAATAACAAACACCATCGAACTTGTTGTTTGCAAGGTAATGACGTCACAAAGGGGAACCACAGGAGGGCGCCACCAAACCTTCTCGCCGCTAATAGTCCATCTCACAAATGTCTGCAGTAAAGACAAAGGCACAGGCGCGTGAGCCTAGCTCAGAGAAATGCTTTCGTTTGTACGAGAACTCGTGCATAGGAGGCATTTTCCAAAGCCACGCGCTCGTGCCCATGCCTTTGTCTGCACTGCTGATGTTTGTGCAGATGGAGTATCGGTGACAGTTTGCTCTAGGGTGCCTTCATGTGCGCTTTGCTTAGGGTGGTGGTAGGGTGCCTTCATGTGCGCTTTGCTTAGGGTTGTGGCATCTCGCCATTTTGTCTCACACGTTTATTTTTATTTTTTGTTCAGAAGCGCGTGAAAGAGCGTGTCCCTGCACACGTTTGTGGCGCTGACTCTGCTATGGCGACATTTTGTTTTCGTCGATTTCTTTGTATTTTCCCCATGAGCGCGTGCTGTCGGCATCGGGTACTACAAAGGGTGGCATCACCCTAAACAGAAGGACATTGAGGCACCCTAGGTGGTGGCATCTTGCCATTTTGTCCCTTGCCATTTTGTCCCACATTTATTTTTATTTTTTGTTCAGAAGCGCGTGAAAGTGCGTGTCTCTGCACGTTTTTGTGGCGCTGACTGTGCTATGGCGACATTTTGTTTTCGTCGATTTCTTTGTATTTTTCTCGTGAGCGCGTGCTGTCGGCATCGGGTACTACAAAGGATGGCATCACCCTAAACAGAAGGACATTGAGGCACCCTAGTTTGCTCTAGGCCGGCTCGCTAGAACAGTGCATCTAAGCTGAGACTGGCTGAAAGAAAACAGTGCAAAGGGTGGGGCGCGCGAGCTTCTTGAGACGCGGAGTCCCGCTTGGCTCGTGCGCTGGCTTTGGCAGTGCTTCCTTTCCCAGTCTCAGCTGAGATGCTGTCTCTAGCAAGTCGGCCTTGGTTTGGAGCGCATGTCATTTATTCTACACTTGAATATTAGAGTGGCGAAAACCTCAGATGCACAAAGTTTTCAGTCACCGAGAGCTAAAGCTTTTCACTCTAGTGACGCTAAAACGGCTTAAATTAGTCGTGTCACAAATTTAGAGTACACGATCACCGCTAGGGGCTGTTTCGCGGCCTGTGGTTGGCCCCGAGATGCTCGCCTATTCAAACCAATGTTTGGCCAAACTCTCTCAATAAACGGCTCTGGACTCTTGTCTGCCGCTCTACCTTTTCACGTTCGGTGGCCGCGTCACGTAACGATCACCCAGACTTTGTTAGTATAAAGGAGGCTATGGCTGAACCAAACATCTCAGTGTCTATAATAAGTGGCGCACAATCTTTCCACGAGTCAACAGCCGCCGGTGTGTGCGAGAACACGCAATGAAATTGACGTCATATGCATCCATTCACGCTTAAGATGACAGTGAAATGTGTAGGCTACGGGGAAAAGGAGTATAAAGACAAGATTTTCATCTCCACACTGGGGTTTGGTGTAAAAGGTAAGCGATTAACTGGTCTAACAAGCACGTAGCTTCCACTTGTGGAGATGGAAACCCTGTCTTTATTCTCCTTTGGCAAGAAGCCCATACATTTCACTGTCATCTTAAGCGCGAATTGGGGACTGTGACGTCAATTTCGTTGCGTGTGCTCGCGCACAGCGGCGGCTACTGGCTCGTGGGAAGAACGTGCGCCACTTATTATGGACACTAAATTGTTTGGTTGAGTATCCTTTTAAGTGCCTTTAACGCAGTGTAGATTTGTCTCAAAACAAGGAACATACCTTGCGCGAGTCATACATACTTATTCCATAGATGCGCTGCTTAATTTTCCTTGTTATTTGAGCTCATGTACCAAAGCAAAACAATTTTATTCGGTTTAGCTTTTACCCGGGTTGATGAGTAAGAGCAGTGAGCTTTTATCCACGTCTGTGAAAAATCCAGTGACCTATTGTTCGGTGAGCTTCTGTCCAATGAGTTTTTGTCCGGAGAGCTTCTGTCCAGGACTGAGCTAATGAATGACATCAATAGTAAACCCGCGACAGAGGAATAAAAAAAAACAGACAGAACGACAAAGTCTCAAACACAGCTTTGAAGTTTATTCAACAAATAAGTCGGGGCTCCAATCCACGCTGTAAAGGTGGTTGGCTAGCGAAGCTGTGGTATAACCTGCAACGATTGCCCGCCGCACTATACCAAATGAGTGACGAAAGTCACTCATTCGGCGGGAGTTGGTATCATGTAATAAGGTGGTTAGTTAGGCGAGTTGGTAATAATTAAACATGGTTAAACTTGCGCAAAAATAGAAAGGAACAGGGGAACGAGAGAAGAAGGCGCTACAGTATTTGGTGCCCCAGCAGACTTCCGGTGGTATATTTATTTGTTCTTCAAGAACGCACAGTGATTGCGTAAGATTTTTCTTCAGAGAAGTACCTGTCACACGTTTGTAAGAACCGGTGCGCACTGTAGAACATAGTGCAAATAACAGATGGATGTGAGACAAAACGAAAAAAAGAGAAAAACCGGAAGCACGCAGGGGTCCTCCGATAGCCGGGCGGCAGCGAGCTTATGTACGAACATCGGTGATTATGCAGGGTGCTTCACGTAAGAGTGACAAATTTCCTAAAATTAATGTATTCAAAGTAAAGAAATAATTTTCTCGGGACCGCATTACTCGTGGTGGCGGACGTGAGATATTGCGCGATACTTACTAATTAGTTGGATAATTAACTGAACATGACTAATTAACTTTTTAATTAGTGAAAATATACATATTGTTCCAACTAGAAACTTGCTAAGCTTCTACAAAAACCCCTAAATCAGTCATTTTCGCTAAGACTTTGAATGCACGAGAAGCGCAGTAGTGCACTAAAGTTACCTCTCGTGGTGCAGGTACAAGGCTGACGGTTGCGGTAAGGTGCCCGCGCGATTTTTCCGTCTCTTATGAGGGCCCCAGCCTTGAACCTGCTCCACGCGGGGTAACTTTAGCGCACCACGCCTCTCACGTGCTCAGTCTTTCTCAAAATTATTGATTTAGTGGTTTTCGATGACGCTCAGCAAGTTTCTAATTGGAACCATATGTCTATTTTCAATAATTAAAGGTTGACTAGAAAGTTTTAGTTAATCAGCGAACTAATTAGTAAGTGATGCGCATTTTCTGACGTCCACAGCCACGAAAAATGCGGTCCTGAGAAAATACTGTAAACGATTAAATTTTCGCGAGGACCTAATTTTTGCGAATTTCGCGAATCGCCTTCAATTCGCGAAAAATGCGTCCCGCGAACAATTTTGGCAACATGTGAACGCTTGGGAAGCTACACTAGATTCGCGAAAATTTGAACCCGCGAATAATTTCAAATTTTCAGCTTTGGCCCGATTCGCGAAAATTTGCGCCCGCGAAAATTTAGTCGTTTACAGTAATCCTTTTACCCCGAATGCACTAATTTTAGGGATTTAGTCACTCTTACGTGAAACACCCTGTATGTAAGGCTAGTGACGTCACTCCCCACCTCGCAAGCTGCCGTCGCCGCAGCAGCTTGCGCAGCAATAATCTTTACTGGGAAACGTTTGCGGTGAGTGCTATGTCCTCCGCATTGCTATCAGGAGCGCTTTATCATCACTATGTGGTTCAGGTATTTGGTTTGTGCTTGTTCTTTATTAAAGCGAATGCTGTGCTGTATTTTGTATGCGTTATGTGCAATTTTCGCTTCAATCGCTGAAGGTTTTTGTTGTTGTTGTTGTTTTCATGAGGAAGCCGACACGACAAGTTTGACCCGCGAGTCATATATAGACTCGCTATAAAATCGCCTTACATAGACTTCTATACCTCCTTCACACATTCAATACAACTTCTCACCCAAACCAGAAAAATGTACCCTAACCTCCAACAATACATGTGAACCGCACATAAAAACTGAAACCCGAATGAACGAGGCACGAACAAATAAATAAACCCAAACCACAAACCTCTCTCCGCACTTGGCGAGGACAAAGTTAGCACACCGCAAGTTACTCTAAAGTGAAAAGATAAGCACAGACCCAGAAAACGTTTCGTTTCCTTATCAAGAGTCAAACAAAGTTGGCCGAGACAATTTCCAGAGCTTATATAATGCAGAGTTTTTGTTATCAATCTCCTACAGTTTTTTTTTTTTTTTTATATGTAAGACCTGAGCGCTGTCCAACTCAAGTTCACATTCACAGCTGTTACATTCATCTACACGTTTTGCAATTTCGGAATTTAGTGCATTACTTTTCAGCGCCCTTTTATGCTTTAAATTCCGATCGTTTATGCAGCGGCTAGTATGATCAATGTAGGAAAAACCACAACGCAGGGGAATGTAATATACAACCCTTTACTCACAAGGCACCGCGGGAACCCACTGTTTTGTGGGGGACGAAAAGCAGCGTGGCACGGGCAGTGACGGCGTCGCCAAAGCACTAAAACACAAAACAGCTCAAAACCACCCCTAACAATGCGTCAACTTTCTGGCTATATTCAATTCTGTGTTTGAGACCTTCTAGTTCTTTCCGTCCTTTATTATTCCTCTGCCTCGGGTTTACCATGGATATTTTAGTAGATTCAAAATACTGTACACGACTTAATTTTCGCGGGCTCAAATTTTCGCGAATCGGACCAAAAGCTGAAAATTTGAAACTATTCGCGGGTTCTAATTTTCGCGAATTTAGTGTAGCTTCCGTGGCGTTCACATATTGCCCAAATTGTTCGCGGGATGTATTTTTCGCGAATCGTAGGCGATTCGCGAAATTCGCGAAAACTAGGTCCTCGCAAAAATTTAGTCGTTTACAGTATACTTTAATTATAGATTCTTCATTCACTATATCGCAAATCATACTAGGGTAGCAATCCCGTTAAAATATATTATTGGCTGTAACTTGAAAATCTTTGTAGTAATTTTCTTTCGACAATATTTCATTTTTAATTCAAAGTATAATGGTAGTTGTAATTATTTACTTTTTCCCCACAATAGTCGCAAAATCTTAATATAGATTACCCTTACTTTTTATAATTCTTTTAGCCTCTGAGTTTAAATTAATAAATTCACTGATCGGGGAAAATACGCCAGCTGAGCTTCATTGCCCTTCAGCTAACTCGTGGTATTTTAAAGCGCCGAGATATCACCAGGCGTGGACATTGAACGCGCAGCTGAACAACCTTCATACTTTTGAACCTGCGCCGTCAGGTGCACGTAGTTGTAAAATAGTCTAGAATAATGCCTCTGATTACATACACTAGCTGTTTTTGTAGCCTTTTCGCCTACAAAAAAAAAAATAAAACCTGCACTGCACTTTATAACTCTCGCCCATTCATTAGATAATTCTCGTGAAATATCTTATCATAATAATAATAATAATAATAATCTTTATTTTGGGTGCCCAAAAACAACCACATCGGTCTTCTCCTTGGTGCACCAACACAAATGATAAAACCAGCAAACAAACAAAAATCCTAAAACACATAAAATTAAGAGACAAATGTAGGATTATCCAAATGGCGACGGTAGATTGTAACAGCGGCAGATATATCAAGGTGGGGTGGAGCGATGGCGTTATATAATGACTGAATCCGAGAGCGAGGTGAGGCATTACACAGTGAGTGAACATAGAAGCAAACAAAATGTCTGTTTAGTCCTGAAGGAACATGACAGTCCACCCTTTCAAGGAGTTGCGAAGAACCAAATGCACCATTAGCAACCTTGTGCTAATGGTGCATTTGTTTATCGGGTAGGTTATATCGGGGAAATAGTTTAAAACTATTTCACCGATATAACGTACCTGACTGAGTTGTATCAATATTTGGTTCTTCAAAGTTTTATAAATTATTAAAAAGCCTCTGACACGCCAAAAAACATTTTTTTCCATGCTAGGCGTTAAAATGGTGTATCAGGACATCACCAAAAAATGTTTCACTTTAGAGTTGAGTAGTTTATTGTTTGGTTTTTTTTATAAAAAAATAGAAATACGAAGCTCAATTCAAAGTGCCCGCCAGTGCCCTGTAACGTAACCATGTACCGCAAGATGTCGGGGCGGTCAGAAGGAGACATCGCCGGAAGTCACGTAAGTTGTATCACGCCTCATGCTTACCGCGACCGCGTGTAATATTTTTTTTTAATATTTTTGTTATTCTCCGCATTTCCGTGAGCGATCCAAGCAGACAAGGTTTCTTTTATTCGCTTTTCATCGCTTGATGTTGCTGTGAAGGTTGAAGAAGAGGAGTCAGTGAACCTAGTAAACAAGTTCTACTCATGTTCTAGACGACACACGTACTTTATGCTCGATGTTTACTTGTACTTGGTACGCTCACCAGTTCGTTTTCTATAGACGGCAGGCATCTTCAGCCTGGAGAGTATTCGATGATTCGACGACCTCGGTGTCTGAACCTTCAGCAGTGCGATCAGACGTGTCGTATGCTAGCAATCCTAATTTCTGCAAGCATTCTAAAGTTTTTTTTGTTTTTTTTTTCAAAACTCGATAGTTTTTTTTTTTGTTTTTTTTTTGCCCAGTATCGCTCTGTACCATCCGACTGATGGCATGCACTCGTACACTGGCTTGCGCTCACAACGCTTTCATCATTGACCTCCATCACGTCGATCCACTGACTCTTCGACCTCAACGTTTAAAGCGCGCAAACTAACCAACGGTGCAGCGATAAAAAACTAATTCCTGAAGAATCGCATAGAGTTCCTATGAGCCAGAGCCCCAAAATGGCGGACGGAATTAGTCATCCTCCGGTTGTCAGACTACGCTGCTGTGGTTGCCAGGCTGTCAAAATCTCCCTAAGAAGGCCAAACTCTCTCAGTATAAACGGCTCTGCCTCTCTTCTGACCACCCCGACAACTCGGGGTACATTGTTACGTCACAGGGCACTGGCGGGCACTTTGAATTGGGCTTCGTATTTCTATTTTTTATAAAAAAAAACTACGCAACTCTAAAGTGGAACAAATATTTGGTGATGTCCTGCTACACCATTTTAACGCCTGGCATGAAAAAAAATGTTTTTTGGCGTGTCAGAGGTTGTTGTTTCTTTTTTTTAATCAAACCATTAAGCGACAGATACTCAGCTCGTCAAGTGTCGGATTCATACTGGTGGATAATTGTTAGCTAGCTGTTATAACAGCTATCTCCTGGTTATCTCAGTTGGTAGATTGCTCCGCTAGTTTTGGAGAGGTCCCGAGATCGATGGTCGGAGCAGACGGATATGTTCAGCGGCATTCAGGTCAATGAGAGATCGCCAGTGGTGTTCAATCACAGGCTGGAAGTCAAGTAATCGATACGAGTTCCAGAAAGCCCATAAAATTGTTTATAACTTATTAATGTTTGTTTTGCCTAAAGCAAGCAAAGACCAATAGTCCCATTAGGTGCCCATGGAGGGCGCCTGAGAAAACGAATGAGTGAGTGTATAAATTAATGAATTAAAAATAATGTTATTTTTAAGCAGGATGTCTCGTTCTTGCAGGATCCTGTGCTGAGCACAAGCACCTGCGAGGTGGCGTCTTCTTCGTCGAGTCGCTGCCGAGGACAGAGACCGGGAAAGTTCAGAGAAAGGCGCTCGTCGAGAAAGCGGGCCACTGAGCGTGGGACCGTACGCTTTGCAAAAACTTATAAAAGATTGTCTATTGCAGTATGCTCAAATGTTGCCGCCATTGCAAACTCTTCCTGTTATGCATAGTGCTATTCTACTCCCACGTATAATCATATTTTGGACCGCTTGACTGTGTACAGTTTATCCCATGCTAATCAATGAACTCAATAAAACTTAACGTAGCACCTTATTCTGTGCAACCGAGTCATAACGTGGAGTTGGTGGTTGCGGGAAGTTTCTACGACGTTATCTTTCACACAGTCACAACCTGAAGATCTAAGCACATTACAAGGGAAGGTCAAAATGTAAGTTTAGTTTTACCTTTTCACTGCACGTATGCGGTTGTAGATTTAGTAGTGTGTTTATGTGCAGTAGAATATAGGAAACTGGGGTAACTTTTCATTTGTCAGACAGTTATGTCACTGGAAGTTTCTCATCATCTTCCACGTTCATTCAGGCCTCGATCCTCACCTGGCGCGAGCTGATTCCCGTTTTCTTTTTTTAATTTTAATTAGGGCCTTTTATGCTTTAAGAAAGGCTAATAGGACTAAGATGACATCATCATTGTAAAATTACTCACATATTTCGTGAGTTTTACAAAAGAAGAGTCATCATATGAAGAGCAGCATCCACGTGGAAGAAGTATGTAGAAAAATGGTAAATAAGTTTGTTTTTACAAGAAACGTTCTTATGGCATCTACAGTGGCGTACCAACTTGTTTTTAAGTGAGGGGGCAAACCAGACCCCCCCCCCACCCCCCGCAGGCACGTAGCCAGGGGGGAGGCCCATGGGGCCCGGGCCCCCCCCCCCCCCGAAATCTTGCATTTTGCTGGGACCCCCTCTCCCCCCTCCCCCTCATACAGCATTTGTCATGGGTGGGCCCCCCCCCTCCGAAACAAAATCCCGGCTACGTGCCTGCCCCCCCCCCCCCCCCGGGCCGGGGGGCGGTGCCCTTGGTATCCCTAAGGCGCCGCCGGCCAGTGCTTGCCCTGCTGAGGGGCGGCTGTTTCAGGGGGGGGAGGGGGGGGGGCAAAACACATGTCTTGCCTCCCACTCTGAGAACTGGGGGGGAAAGCACCCCCCTTGCCCCCTCCCCCCCCCCCCCCCCGGTCTGTACGCCCATGGGCATCTGGACTATTTCTGTGAAGTTAAACAGACCTTTCGACCTCCCCTCGTATATTGCGTTGAAAGAATGCACCTTGATAGCTGACGGCCGGGGTCGCACCCAATTGTCTTAGTTATGAAGGGGATAAAAACCGACTTCGTTATTAACTCACAAAGACTATATCTTGAAGCAGACGTCTTCTTTCAAAGTTGTTTAATAACAGGGCAGAGCATCCGTTCTCTTTTATCGTTCGCTTCTAACTTGCTCTGGCCGACCTCCCTTGTCGAGTGCCTCTCTCCTTATCGTCTTCTTTGCTACATTATTCTCTCCTGTCCTTTGAAGCTTCAGTGAGGCTTAATGGGGCCCTTCGTACAAAGATAGCCAGTCGCCGTTAACCACGAGGGCCGTGATAGGGGGTTGCGAAGTATACGATAGACCACATCACTGAGACGTTTCCCGACGGTTAAAAGTCCTTGCCAGTAGCATTGTAGTTGGGGAGACTTCCCTCTTTTTCTAATTGAATTTTAGAGCCATACTTTGTCACCAGGCAAGAATTTGTGTGTTGTGACATGCGCGTCGTACTGGGTCTTCATGCGAGTCAGACCACTTGCCAAACGCTGCCGAGCAAATTCGTGCATGCGTTCGAGGGTTGTTCTCAAATCACCTATGTAAGAAACCACTGTCGGTAGCCGGTTTTGATGCCCGTAGAATGGCTACCTCACAGGGCAAGGAAAGTCTTGACCGAAGAGCATTGTGGCAGTGCCTTCATGAGCAGCCGTGCGGTATGCATACAAAAATAAAGCTATCTCGGCGCTCATTCACGAACATGAATAGACGTTGTAGAAGGGTGCGATTCATCCACTCCAACAAGCCGTTTGACTGTTGTCTTTGTTTTTGTGATGCTGAAGATTTCGCAAATTTTTTTGCAACACTCGAGATTCGAAGTTTTTCTTTGGTCCGAGTGGCTTATCAGGGGAACTCCATAGGAGGTAATTCAGTTCTTCACCAGAGCGTCGGCGATTTCTCAGGCGGTCTGGCTTAAAATATAAATAACCTCCGGCCACTTGGCGAAATAGTCAACAATGACTAGCAGGAACTTGTTGCCAAACTTAGAAGTAACGGCCCCAGTATATCAATGCTAAGGCGTTCGAAAAGTGTACCCGTCACATGCTCTTGAAGTGGTGCCCACTGTTTTGCGCGAGGCCCTTTACGCGAGGCACATATGTCGCATTGACGGCACCATTGCTTTACGTCACTATGACACTGTAGCCAGTAAAAATGTTGCCGAACCTTTTTGACCGTGCCATTCACGCTGAAGTGGCAAGTGCGTAGCTGATGAAACGTTTGTGAGCGAAGCCTTCGTGGCAGCACGAGCTGCAGGACAGGAGTTACGTGCAGCGGACTCTCAGTGTCGGTAAAGAACACTTTCCCGCAGAAACGGAGTCCTATTGCACCAAGTAACTCTTGAGGGCCGGGGACAACCTGGACACAGTTTAGGTGGGGGCTTGCTATTCTGCCTCTTCCATCTTACAAATGGGCCGATGTCCAAGTCGTCAAATTGATCATCAGAAAGCCTTTTCGACGCCCAGGCTTCGTTGTCGCAAGGGAGGTTGTTTAGTGCGTTGAGCGGCTCGAAGCTGCTTTATGCGATTCTCAAGCACTGCTTACACCTTTCACTGCACGGGGAACGGGAGAGAACATCGGCGTTAGTATGAAGTGAAACCGCCCGATGTTGGATGTCAAAGAAGTATTGATGCAGGCGTTCCAGCCAGAGGCGACCTGACCACCAGGTATCTTGGAACTCAGCTTCCATATCTTTGATGCGTGGTGGGTACGAATATTAAATTTCCGGCCCAGTAGATAAGGGTGAAAATGAGTGATGACTTGGATGATGACAAGCGGTTCGCATCGGGTGGTAGAGTAATTACGTTCGGGCTTCGTAAAGACCTTGCTTTAATACGACATGGCGCGTTCTTGTCCGTACTGCTCTTAGGATAACACAGCACGAAATGCCGAAACGCTGGCATCGGTATCAAGTATAAAGCGTGCGGTGCCCTTTGGATACGAAAGTGTTAACGGAAACATAAGTGCTCTTTTTGAGTGTCAAAAACGCACGCTGACATTCTGAAGACCAGACTAACTTTGACTTTTCTCAGTCAGGGCATACAGAGACATGGCGATGTGAGCGAAACTGGGGGAAAAGTTTCGATGGCACGATGCCAACCCAATGGAGCTCTGAACGTCGGTGGTATATCTTGGTGTTGACCATTCAGCGATAGCAGAGAGTTTCCGAAGATCTGTGGGAATCCCATCCATTGAAATGATGCAGCCGAGGTATTCTACTTGTTTTGGAAACATCAAATATTTTTTCGATGTGAGGTTCAGGTTCGCGTTTCGCAGCCGGGAAAAAAACAAGTTGAGGTTCGTCAGATTGTCTGAGAATGTCTTGTTAAATTCGATGATGTCATCAAGTTATGCAAGAAAAATATGCCTATTAGTCTCCGAAATTTATCCGGAGCAGTGCAGAGTCCAAATGGCATCAATCGGAACTGATACAAGCCGTTGGTCTTCTCTCGGTATTCTTGGTGCACTGGGACCAAAAATATTCGCTTTTGAGGTGGCGTGTGGAGAACAACTTGCACTCGGCCCGAGAATCCAAGATGTCGTCAGTTTGAGGCAGAGAAAAAGAGTCTTTCTTGTGATGTCGCTAGGTCGTCAATAGTCTACGCATAAACTGGTTTAACTTTTTGCCACTAGTGTACCTGCTGAGGACCAGGCGAGACATGCTTGTTCAATCACGCCTTGTTTTAGCATTGTTTTCAGCATGTCATCGATGTGTGACATCTATGCAAGGGGACTACGTCGAAGGAGTTGTTGAACGGGGGAAGCTTGTCCTGACACAATTCGATGTGTTGCTGCTGATATCAGCCCTATATCTGCGTCTCCCTGCTGAAACGTTTTGTGAACCGTTTAAGTAGCTAGAAACATCTTTCAGCTTTGAGTTTATTTATGTCAGCAGACGCGCCTTAGTGGAGTGGTAATACCTGCGCAACAATTTTGGTCAAGAATGCCGGGACGTGACATTTATTGACAGCCCACTGACGCACATAACCGTCACCCTGGCGGCACCTAGAGGAAACGAGTCGGTGCCCAAATTCAGTAATTCAGCGTTGAAAGCGAGCACGCACCTGTGTGTTCTGAGGAAATTGACGGGAAGGATGCACTGCTCCTCGACAGCAGTGTCGACAACAGGCAGAGTAGCGTGAAGGCTTCCCACGGTGAAAGCACAGTTGTGGAGCACCGTACAGTCACCATCTACCCTGTTGCGGTTTGCAAAGCGTAGCTTTTAGAGTTTTGTGTAACAATTTTGTTCGACTTCGTCAAATGTTCCGGCCTGACTGCAGACGCTGTATCACCGGTATCAACAAGTGCGCGGACTCGCATCCTGTCGACAACGCCTTGGAGGTAGATAGAAGAGGCGCTGGCAGGTCACGAGTTGACGTGATTCCTCGCGGAGTCGTCGTTGTTGAGGTCCGACTGGCACGGCCATAATTAGAGCACAGTGCCCGCGTGTGACCCTGCTGATGGCAATTCCAGAAAACGGGAGGAACGTGCGTTCCTCAATGACGCGGCCTGGCATCGGGTTGGCTAGTGATGGGGCGAAATCAGAAACACGGAAGGCATATAAGTGTCGTTTCATGTAATAAAATCAGTTGTTAGTAGCGCACTGTGGTGTCTGAATCTCGTCTTTTTGTCCTTGTTTTTGAGCGCTAAAATGTACTCCAAGTTCCAAAACCAACTAGCCCAACAATCTACTCTACTGAAAAAAATTACACTATGGGAGAAAGCCTGTCGAAATTATGTCTTCAAAAACACTAGTCAGTAAGAAAGGCAGTATATCGTTCTTGATTTATGGCAGGTTTTTGCATTGATATAAATGCTGCAAGCACCCAACCTCATATTGTTTGGTTTGACGATTCTTGGACCTAGGTGGCTGTGGGCTCACAGAGTCAATTTCCCGGTTTTACATTTTGATCGAGGTAACGTCATGTTCTCAAACTTTCGCATTCTATCACCACCGCTACCGCCAAATTCTCGCTGAGATTGAGCTTTCTATCTGTTATTCATGCGGACCAATAAAATGGATTTCATTTTCTTTCGCGAAGCAGGGTATATTAGTTTACTCAGTTCATAAAAAAGAGGAAAAGTATGGCAGAGGTATAAGGTAGGAAGCACAAGCGCTTCTGGCAGTGTGCTCCTCGTTCTGTGGCGGTGTTGCTCGTTGCACTAAAATATTAAAAAAAAATGTCCGCTGTCCAGCATGGCTCGCGTTGCAGTATACGAAAACTTTTTCAGAGGTTAATCGAAATAAGTTTGGAAAACATTGAAAATAGAGGAGCTTCAACTCATAGTGCTTTTAAAGTTTGTTGCTGTAATGTGTGCATGCATCTAAAAAAACAAATATTTTACAACATCTATGGCATGTTTCCCAAACAATACGGCTTCGCCTGCTCTTCCAACAGGAGAACACGATGTATAGTCAACAAAACATTGCTCCTATAATACAGAATCGAACATCCACGACTGCAACGGCAAGTGCATACACTTGAGTAACATAACATCATGATTGACGAACTATTGCTTCTTGTTAATCATTCAAGTAAAAGCAATATATGGTATTACAAAGAACAGTGCAAGTTGAACATTGATTTACTGTTTCACCTCCATCTTCTTCTTATAGTACAGCTGTACTTACTACAAACAGAACAAAACCAAACTTGAAACAAACAACGATTAATTAATTACATATTTGCTTACTAGATACGTTTTCTCGAACAAGAAGCACGTTCCTAAACAGTTGGTTAATTGGCGTTACTCTGACTCCATGCTTGAGCCATTTCCGACGTCGTATGTCAGAACTAAACCCTTCTGATCAAGGTTAGATGGCATAAACACCAACTTTTGCACTCTGTGTACCTTAAGCCTGTTTCTAGTTTTCGTGTGGACAGTGCCGAACTTCAACCGGTTTCGTTCGCACGCAGCGGTGGATTGTGGAACTTGAAGTAGGCGACAAGCAATTGGTGTTAGGGGCTCAGACGCACACAGCCCTAGCCACCACGCGGATGGTAAGAAATGCTTTGCCGAATCGTCCAGTTACTTCCTTGGCAACGCACTTGACAGGGTCCTGTATTCAGCGAGATTGGGCAGCACGTTTACCACATCGAGGCCTAACCTCCTTGTTACTTCTGTGATGTAATCCATAATATGGCATAGATCTTACTCAAGCACCTTCCTCTGTACTTCGTTCCAAGCTAATTGGCGGCCGCATGCGCTGGGTGACAAATAAAGCTGCGTCACTCACGCAGGATTTCTGCTGCTCTTTTCTTTTCGTCGATAGTCAAGGCAGAGTCTGGAGGTTCTCTGACTCAGCATCGAAAATCGCACGGCCATCTGGCCACGCGGAAAACGCCCTGCATGCAGACTTTCGCCAAAAGTCATCTTCGTACAACACCGTAGTTCGTATTTTCTACCCACTTGAAGCTAAGTGGCAATGACGGTTTTCGTAAAGCTTCATTGTTCTTCAAAAGGCCCTCCAGTGACACCAAGATGCCGCCCACCCAGCGAGTTTCAGATGGTAACTTAAGTGCTGTTTGATTTCCAGCATAGCACTCTTCCTTCTTTGCAAAGTGACCGCCACCACGTGAGAGTTTTCTACGTACCTGATTACATGCTTGGACTTCTTATGAACATCCTGCCATGTAACCAGCTGCAACAAGTTCGACAACTGAAACTTTAGTCCATGAGCACAGCTTCTCAAAGTAGAAATGCGAGAAACCTGTGGACTTACAATTGTCCATGCGGCCTTCATGTTGCTTGCGTTGTCAGTAACCAGGGGAAAAAAGTTTGTTCCGAGTTTTATAACCTTCGAAATCTCTCTCCTGCGATGTACTCTGCGGTGTGCCTTGGATCTTCTGTTTCTACAGAGCAGTAGAAGATGGACTTTGTCGTGGCCACCAGGAAGCTCAAAATATTCTCGCCTCGTACGTTCGTCCAGCCGTCCTTGAGTATCGCGACACTGAGTGCAGGGTTGGTTTTGTCTTCTACCTCTGTCAGCACTCGGGCGTACTCTGCTTTCAACGGTCTACCACCTAACGAGTGCCATTCAGGCACTCGTTAGGTGTATGCGGGCCTGGGAAGCTTGAACGCTTCTCGCCAGTATGTGTACTTTGTGACTGACAAAGGCGTTCCACTAGAATGTATTGCTCGCACGAGTGACCAATTAAGCTTTCTTTGACACTCCGGTGTCATTCTGTCAATGCTGGTTGATAGGGCTGTCAGTCGAGAGTTTGCGCTTTCGTTTCCTGATGCTTGACGTTTTGGCCGCACAACTTTCACGGGAAGGTTTCTTCTTGAGGCAAACAGCCCCCCATTCCGGATTCCGCTCTTGCCGATTTGGCTGGTGCTGCAGCAGGTCGAACGTCCACAGGGCACTCTCAACATCTTACGATGTGAAGCCTCAAAAAAGTTGCGTTTAGAAATTCGCACTTGGCACATAAAAAATCTACACACAGCTGGCCTTTTACCATTCTTGAGCCATTAGAAGTTCACGCAAATATTTGAATGGGGTCTCAGCACGGTACGCAGCGGAAAGTTTAAACATATCCAAAGCAAATGCCGCTGTTGAGTTTGGAGAACTAAGCCACTGTGCGCATGAATGCTTGCAAAGCTAAAGTGATCTACCGGTGGATTGGATTAGATTATTTTAGATATCCCCTTTCGATCGGGTTTCCTCAGCTGACAGTTGCTAGATGAGTAGCGGAAAATCCGCTAAATTGACAAACTTTCACGTTAAAAGGATACTTCAACGAAATTTGACATATTCCCGTCGTGTTCAAAAATAGGTTGAATATGATCCACAATATCCGTAAATGACAATCGCACGTTTGTATTTTGAGCCTGGTGGCTGTATTTTTCGTTATAAACGGCCCACTCTGGCAAGCGCTCGGAGAAGGCCCAGCGGAGACCACGTGACATCCAACGCAATCCGTGACGTAGGTCGTCTCGGGACGAGCAAAGCTACAGCGAGGCTGACATTGAGAGGATGGCCTAGTCGTTCCAGCCACCGAAGCGGCTGCTTTTGTACGAATTTTGAGTGAGGGCTTAATCTTCTATAATCTTGTAGGGGGACAATAGCGACTTCTGCGACACACAAAAGGCATTCTCGGGAAGAGGGGAGTTCCTCCTTCCCCTCTTCTCTCGTCGTAGCCGGAGGCGAGACACTCACCGTCACTAGCTGTCAAGGTTCCTAGACGGACATTACAAGCGAGGCGTTAGCGACATCGACCAGGTGCTCTTTGCTAATCGTTTAATTCGTTTTAAAATTCCTTTTCGAGACTTTTTAAACAAGATATTGGTATGTTCGATGTGATAATGCGCCTTTGAACATATATGGAACAAAAAATGAGCGCCGAAATTTCGTTGTAGTATCCCTTTAATGCTAAAGCATTGAATATAATATGATACCACAAGAATCAGCCAAAAATACTCTTGCCATTATTGACCTTCGTCACTTTCTTTTAGATTATTACATGATTAGTCTTGCTTAGAGAATTGCTTTATAGTTTTCTTTGTTGGCCTTTAAAATATCCGAAAAATTTTCATCCAATGCCGAAGACCAATTGTTAGCGTCAGCGTGAGCTTGTGGGCGTGGCTACCAGGCTACGAACATGACGCCTAACATCCCACTTTTGTTCACTGTTCACTGTTCACTGTTCACTGTTCACCGCCGAAAAATCTCTCGTTTGTGTCTTTTTCATAAAATATTTCATCAAAATGTTACCCTTCGTCATAAACTAATTACTCCACCATTCTAAATATCTGCTCGCTTTGATCATAGCCATAAGGTTGGTATTCCAAATTTTAAAACTTCATTATTTCAGTATTCTTTTATGCCACAAACATCTATAGACTGGAACCACCTTCCCGCCGCGATTGCTAACATCACTGATATTGTTATGTTTAAAAATGCTATTACTAATATGTGCACTTTATAGTTAATATATTACAGCTCTCTCCCCTCTCCCCTTGAGGGTATTTGAAATAAATAAATAAATAAACCCTTTTAACTTCCTTCAGCTTCACGTTTCGTGGAAATCACATTCGACGCCGGAACTTTCCCGGTCCTTCTTCCGCCAATGTGGCCACTGACGGTAGTTCCGCAAGCATCGACATCAGTCGCGCTGCATCTTCTGTATGATATTGAAACGCGCGTCGGCGAGCGAGCGCGTGCGTGGCCTCGTGGTTACCGCGCTTGACTTGCATGAGGAGGCCCAGGGCTCAATTACTGGGAGTAGCGCGTTGTTTATTTATTCTTTCAGTTTAATGTTTTGGTAAATTCGAGAACCCTGTTGCTTGTTCAATGTCCGAATAGTTTACGCTCCGAACCTTCCACGCCGAATGTTCCAGAAGCCAACGCGTGAACATAAGGGGCTCCGCGTGGCGAGCCGCAGTCAGTCTCCCCAGCGTTCGATCCTGCTGTTTCGCCGCCATCGACGCCCGCGACGCTAACCTTTTTCTATTTTGTTTTGGGCACAAGTTCGTTTCATTAAACGTTTAGTTTTCATCGCCTCATCAATTGTCATTCGTGACCATAGGCGTGCAGAGGGTGCTCCTATAGGGGGCGCCAAGTTTCACTGCAGCGCCCCCCCCCTCCCCCCCCCCCCCCCCCGTCTCACCGAGACCCTTACGCCATAGGGGTAAGGTGTTCTAGTGTACCCTAGTAGGAGTACACTAGAAGACCATATTTCAACCGCGAAATATGACTTCCAAGTTTACTTCAGTGTCACCATAAAGCTACACTTGAGTTTACTTTCCCGCAGATTACTTGGAAGTCTAATTATTGCGGTTTACGAATGGAGCCCTGAGAATGGCAACGCTCGAAATATGTTTGAACCTAAAAATCAAATCTGAGCTGTGACACCGAACATGACGTAATGCCACAGAACGTCATACTTTATAATGCCACTGTTCAGGCTTTATTTTTACGTGTCATCGTATTCATATCCTCGTAGACCGCAGTAATTGGATTTGCGAGTGCTCTGCGTGAAAGTGGACTTACATGCGCTTTGAAGTGTGGGAGAAATGAGAAGATGAGATAACTTTTTCAACAACAAAAACGATTTATTGCCAAACAAAAGTGGAAAACGCCACGATAAAGAAACCACAGCTTGCACTCGTAGGGCACAAGCGCCATCACAAAACACAGAAAGAAAATGAATCGCCCGAGGGCTCAGACGATACACAATTTCAATTCACAAACGGTAGACTCTAAAAAAACATTCAACACAACACAACAACAGGGCTGGTGCAAATAGAAACAGTAACACACAGTAAAATTAACTACACTATACAAAAGAACTATTCAAGCTGAGCTGTGCAAAAATACTATTGGTGTGAGAGGCGAACCTTAGTTCGGACGGAATCGGCTGTAAAGCACCCTCTTTCGCCGGCTGTCAACCAATTAACGATAAAGTAGAATTATGTGACATTGTAGGTTAATGCGATAGCATATCCTGCGAAATTAAAACAAATTCATAACAAAAGTTTGCGCGTTTTAGTTGTAAAATGCTTCAAGATATCAAAACTGATGGATGTTGCTAGGTCCTGCTCCACAAAGGGCAGCATCAGCCAACGAAGCCGTTCCTGCGACATCGTGGATCTTAACTTGGTCTTTACATGTGCGAGCTTCGAAAATGTCCTTTCGCACGAGCAACTGGTTACAGGAATCGTGAAAAAAAGTTGAAGAAACACGAGAAAAGTCTTTGAATACTGACTTGTCCAACCCATTTTCTTTGAGTGAATCCAGCCAGTCATAGGCGGTCATGCTGCTTGCTTTTTCGTCGCTGGTTCGAGACTACGAGAGTTTCATTTCAGCACGCAAGCTGTCGGGTTCTACCTCAAAGAAGCTACAAATAAGATATATTTGTTCGTCGCTCGCAGAGAGGCCCAGGAGGTTCTGCATAGCACACTCAAGCTCAAAAGTTTCTTGTGTGAACCTTTCTTCGATCCATCGAACACAGGAGTCAAGCATCGGAAAGAAAACACCGACACAAAATTCTTCCTCTTTTGTCGCAAAGAAACATTCATTCGCCCAGTTGTGGTCAATTCGACTCGATACCTTTCTTCTTCGAACTTTGGAAATCTCGATTTCATTCATCTCACAGATCGAAGAAGCTTCCGCAAACATCTTTTCAAAGACTGTCCCATCTTGCCTCATCTCTCGCAGCGCTTTTTGCAGATGCCTGACTTCATTGAGTGCAGTAGTGAGGTTAATTTTAGGGTCCTGAAGAGCTCGGCTAACCTTCAAAATAAGCTGTAGAATAGGGTGAGCTATTTCCATGCAGCAGTCTAAGTCAAAGCTCATCAACTGGGCAAGGAGTCCCTTGCCTTTTGCTTTCGTCTCCAGGTGCTTTGTGGAGTCCACAATCGTTCTTACTGCACTCAACAGTTCGGTGTAGCTCTCACGAACGGCCTTTACAGCTTCAGAACGACATGCCCATCTGGTTGTAGATAAAAACTTCAAAGTTTTCAGCTGTGTGCCGACAGTTTGGAAAATTCGCTCAAAAACAGCATGGCGCACAAGACTGTTTTCAATAAAGTTGTACGCAAGTTGCACAACGCCAAAAAAATCACACATCATTCTGTTTTCTGCTCGAGACAAACATGCATCGACAAGCACCAGGTTTAAGCAGTGGGCATAGCTGTGAACGTAGACGAGCTTGTTGTTCTGCTCTTTGCACTTTGCTTGAACGCCAGCAATGTTCCCAGACATAGTAGAAGCCCCGTCAAAGCAGACGGAACTCACAGAATTCCAGGAAACATTGATGTCGGTGAGAACTGCTTGCAACGTGGAAAACACAGAGTCGCTGTCTAAATTTTTAAGCCTTTCGAGAGTAAGGAATACCTCCACTGGCCTGTTCTTAATCTCGCAGAAGTACCTAATAACAACGGAGAGTTGTTCATGATGACCGCAGTCACTTGTTTCGTCGCACATGAGCGAGATTGTTTTCCCTTCTATGCGGTGGACAATCGAAGAAAAAATGGCTGCATGCAGTGACTCTAGGATGTCATTTTGTATTCTGTTGCTGATGTAGGAGGCGTTCTTCGTGCCTGACTCTAAGTGGCCCCGCAGAACGGGGTCGTACTTCTTTAAGATATTAACTATAAAAATAGACCTTGCTCTGCGCTTTCCTTATTTTCACTGTGCCCTCTGAATGTCCTTCCTCTCTTTGCGAGAAGAGCAACGACGTCAGTAAGGCGCTTTAGCACCTCACGATTTTGTTTTCGTTTTTCTTCAACTTGAGACGCTCGTCGTTCAAAGCTTTCATCCAGCATTGAAGCAATCGATCTGTTTGCTTTGGAGCAATTCCATGACACGACACTGTTAAGATGGCCCTCAGATCTTTCATGCTGATTAAACCTTTCTATTGAGTTGAAACAAAGGATGGGCCTAAATGTGCTTTGGATATAGCAGTCCCCGGCGGAAACGCCCGACAACAAAAGCAAAAGGCTGCATCTTTTGCTGGACTGTATTCAAGCCAGCTGAACTTTGCAAACCAGTGTGCACAAAAGCTGCGCTTTCGATTATTCGTTTCTGTTTGGGCATAGCTGCCTAGATGAGGCTGAAAAGGACCCCGTGCTTGCCTGGCTTGTTTGTCCAGGTCACTAGTCGGCATTGGCAGCGACGGGTCGTCGTCAGACACCTGGTTCGGGTTGGTGGAAAGCGTTGAGCAAAGTCTCGGAGGCTCATCTGGTGCATCAACGATGTGGCTTGGCGTCGTGGCACAGCTTGGCGTCGTGGCACAGCTTGGCGTCGTGGCACAGCTTGGCGTCGGCGCACAATTTGGCGTCGTGGCACAGCATGGCGAAGTGGCACAGTCGTCAGCTTGCTGGTGGCTGGACATCTTTTCCAGTTCATTTTGTTCATGCTGCTCTTTGCAGCTTGTTGACTGTGCTGCAAACAAATAAGAGAAGTATAACTTTTTAGTTTTCTTTTTACCTGTTAACATGGCTCTTAGAACACGCTCGGAAAGAAATCTGAGTAAACAATTACAGGACAACTGCGCCAATAATAAATATATATTCCTGGAAATTTTACGACAGCTTTCTCATCGACAGCTAAGCCTAGTCCCTCTAAGCTAACAAAAGCAACCGCTGCTCGGAGGCGTGCCAAGCACGGTCTGCTGATTGTGTTTTCTAAGTTTTAACGCTTTTTCCTTTGTGAGGATTTGAACATTCATGAGTGGGTGCGTCTCTCACTCTCACTGTTGCCTTCGTTCGTGAGGCGCTTCATTCACCTCAGCAAGATCAGTCATTTTGCTCAACGGGGTCCTGTTGAGGTGCCACACTATCGTCTACGAACAGACTTCGTAGAGTAATGACACCGACACGTGCTGCTATATCGAGACTTCTAAGAAAAAGAATATGGATAATTTAACCAACTAAACTGAGCTCAGGAAATAATTTAATTGTGCATTTAACAACGAAGAAAAATATTACGAGGTCAGTTTACTTGTTTTTTTCTTGGAAAGATCGCATTATGTGAATGAAACGGCCTCCAGGAAGCCTTCATACAAGCAGGTGTACTGGAAGTCCCTGAATTGACTCATCCAATCACCAAACCAGTACCGATGTGCACGGTGGACCCCTTCTTTCGTTTCTAATAAACTGCACTTTTCTCGAGTCTATACTGCTGCGGCAATTTTATGGGGCTCTAAAATAGCGGTTTCGTTTGCATGGGCACCGACAGGATCTTTTTTCTAACATTTGCCACACATTCAGTTTTAATATCCGGCCACTAAACTACGAGTATATACCGTGGAAAATTTCAAATGTAAATATTTCCACAATTTGGACGCTCGAAAAAAATTCAAATTAAAGTGTTCAGATTACGCTGTATGAACACCACCTGGACTCGTCAAATCCTGTTTATTATACGTCTTCCTTACGAAACATCATTACACTACTACGGCGTCGACTCGTCGATTATGCACCGAGTGTCCGCCGAAACACGAATTAGACACGAGTCATTGTCGAACGCTGACGTAGGACTAAGACTCGGATTCACTTTGCAATTTGTACCCGCTCTCGGTCGTGGCTTCACACTTCAAGTGCACGAGCACTGCTATAGTAAAGGCGGTAAAGTACAGTTTGAACACGCCCCGGCAGAAGGCTGAGAAATATTTTTGATAATTTTTGGACCTTCTGCATGCAACCGAGATTTCAATTATACGGCGCTTTCTTCGCAATAAGCCTCGGCCGAGATTCGAACCGGTTAAAACAGTGAGGTCTAGGTGGTGTTAGCTGTACTAAAATATATAAATATAGAATATATATATATATATATATATATATATATATATATATATATATAGACTGTTATAAATATAGAAAAATAAAAATGATAGCAAATGCGAAGACTGTGACCTTACCTGGTTTCGTAAGCCATGTTAGTAGCCGCTTCCGCTGGGCTTCATTCTCAGCTTACTTCTTTTCCCGTACTTTCTTGAACTCCGCTCCAGAGAGTTTGCTCAACGACATGACATTGATGTGCAGATGTCCAAAGTAGAAATGAAGAAGAGCAAATGATGGTGGGCGTATTCACGCAGCGGTCTTTGGTAGGATGCGGTTGCAAGCAGCGCAGGCTTAGCAGCGCTACTCTACTTAAAAAAAAATCACTGAAGATGAACGTCGTCATGCCTACTTTTAAAGAGAAAACGCTGCAACGTTGTCACCTTCGACAAACGAGGGGCAGTCAGTCCATGACTAGTGACGACATGAACACCTTTTATTGACAGGGAGGGCGAAAGAAATAAAGGGGAAGGTATTTCGGAAAGAGAATCTTCTTCGACTTGTAAATGACCATCTAGGAGACTCCTAGATGATCGGCTTTGAAAGTTACCTTCTCAGAGCTTTAGGGGCAGCTCTAAAAGGTGTTGTTCTTCCCCAAACTATGTGTCCGGCTCTCAGGGGCCCTCAATCTGAAAATTGCTAGCAATCTGCATGTTCGTGTACTTTTCCAAATCCCCGAACGCCTCTCTATTATCCAGTGAAAACTACGTGGTGTGTGCTAAACACGAGGATATCCCGATGGCCCTCTTCCATCGCTAAACCACCAGCGACCTTCCCTACTCTGCAATACAACTGCTCTTCCCCGCTCTAGCCCGAGCCAAGAAAGCTTACGAAAACCACTTAGGTTTCCTGATAGAAAGAGTTACAGATTGTCTGCAAATGGTCGCCTCAACCTTATCCCCTCAATAACCTGAACCATTTCCAAATCTTCCTTCTATCCGTTTAACATTTTTGGTTTATCTTTCTTCCAAGCCAGGTAGCAACTTCTTCGGTAAAAAAGGCCCACATATATCTCCCCACCCAAAACAAGATCTCCCATTTTTAAACCGGAAAGCGGGTTGGCGTTGTTTGCATTGGACAACAAGGTGGTCATAATTGACACTGAAGATTGACGCCTAGCACAAGTCCTTGGAGATGACGTCTTTAATCCCCCTTAGCCGAATAGGGAGCTGAGGAGCCAGGCTCTCTTAGCTAACCTTGTCGTAGGTTCTCTCACAGAAAGATGCACCTCGAGCTAACCCGAGTGGCCTGGAGACCTTGGCTCATTCTTTCATTCGCTTCTCACTACCTTCTAGTTTCTCCTCCCGATATTTTTTGGGGGGAAAGAGAAAACCCCCCCCCCCCCCCAAAAAAAAAAAAAAGGCCGCTGCAGTGAACGTTAATCTTCACAACAAATGCCTTCGTGAGTTGAAACATGTGTCCTTCAGTACTTTACCCTCGCGTTAAAAGGGAAACGACTTATACCAGAGGATTTTTGCAGAAGGATGCTGCACCCCGCAGCACTGCGGCTAGATTCCCAGGTGCGCAGCCTTGACTTATCGTTCCGCCGAGCAGCAGTCTTCTTTACTTTTTTGTCGATTTCTTCTGGGGTAAGGGCTCACTCGCACATTAACGGTCTCCGTTTCCTCTAGGATATGCTTGACGATGTTTCAAGTTCAATAAAAACAAAGCGGGGATGGTTTTGCTTCCTTTCTTCTGGCGTCATCCCGATTTTGTTCCAATCAAAACGCCCCCAATAAAAAAAAACGAACACGCACTAAATTTGCGCCCTACCCAAGTCAGCCAGGGCCCCCCTGCCCCCCCGTATGCACGCCTATGTTCGTGACATTTTGTGTGACTGACTGCGGCTCGACACGAGGAGCCCCTTATGTACACGCGTTGGCTTCTGGAACAATCGGCGTAAAAAGTTCGGCGCGTAAAACATTCGGACCTCGAACAATCAACAGGGTTCTCGAATTCACTAGAACATTAAACTGAAAGAAAAAATAAAAGGCGCGCTACTCCCAGGAATCGAACCCTGAGGCTCCGTACGAAAGTCCAGCGCGGTAACCACTCGGCCAAGCACGCGCTCGCTCGCCGAAGCGCGCGGCAATGTAACAGGTTAGGACACATGGAAATATATAAGGATGGTACGAAAAGCCTAGGAACGGATCATAAGCTACTTAAAATAAAGTTGTATACAGCAGAACCAGAGAAACAAATTCTCGAACAAGAAGGTATATCGACCCTAAACGATGCCCAACTACAAGTATCAGAGCGAAGTGAGAATATACTATTCCAACAACTGAAGAGAGAATGGAGACATGCCAATTTAGTAAACACTTTTTATTAGAGAAGTTCAAAATTAAACAAAGAGAAAGAATAAGGAAACACACGCCAAAAAAGCTGGAGGGACAGTGAAGGTAAGTCGGCCATGCCAGGCCGACAAGAGGCCTCAAGGGAACGCAGATGGGCGAAGAAAAGGGAGGACACACTCGCTGAGGTAGCAGTGAATCGGAATACATTCCAGAAGGAAAATGAACGTAGGCATCTATTCTAACCCAGGCCAAGATTGGTAGAGCTGGACTACAGGGGATGATGGAGGTAACTCAAAATGATAGGAATGCAGCAAAATCGGGAGCACATTAATGCACAGAGGAAAAGAACAGGTTTTCAATGCTCATTGACCATACACGAGGAGATACGTGTAGAGGGCGAGGAGGCAAGGTAATTTATTAGACGAACAATCGATCCGAAATTCGCAGTACTTTAACCGAACGAGTTGCGACAATACAAAAACAGGAACACGGCAACAGACGAGAACCCTAACGAGACAACTGAGACGACCACGGGGGAATGTAACAAAGCAGAAAGTAAAGTACCTGAGGAAACGGCGACAGGCCCAGAGGGCATAGGAATGAGACTAGTCAAGACACTAGCAACAAAAAACAAATTAAAGTGAAGACAAGCAACTGATCAAATAATAATGGGGGGTACCCAAAGATTGGAAACTAAGCAGAATGAGATTACTATATATAGGCAAGGGAAATAAAGATACCGTAACACCATACCGCCCAATAACAGTAACTTTAGTCTTGTACACAGGGCCGGCCTTAGAGCAGCAAGCGCCCTGGGCGAACTGCGGCCGTGGCGCGCCCCCCCCCCCTCCCCCCTATTTTCGCACTCAACATCACGTTGTTAGTAAATATGCTAGAGGGACTAGCGCGAATGGTCGCGATTTCGTCGTTGTCAGTCGAGAACGACATCCTAAAAACGAACGTCGTTCGCGAGTATTGACAGTTTTGTCGGCACCATGTTCAAAGGGTTCAAAATACATTTATTTCCCAGTTTAACCAACTTTCAGCTGTGGGTCTCCCATAGCAAGCTAACGTCTGATGAACAGAGAGAACAAAAACACAAGTTAACCATGTCAGATATCCTAGAAAGCAACCTTCCGAGCCTTCAACATCGCAAATTGGGCTACGGCTTGCGACATATCCAGGGTAGACGCTATCCTGTTTTCAATGGACGAAATTGCCAATGACGATAGCCTGTCATCTGCCATGGTTGATCTTAGGTATGTCCTAATAAGCTTTAATTTTGAGAAACTCCTCTCAGCGGTGGCCACTGACACTGGCAAAGTGAGGAGAATCCTCAATGACAGGGAAGTTGTCACTTAGATGGTTGTCCAGAATGAACTGGAGGACGTCCTGGGGAGCAGGGCATCCAGTGGGTAGCAGGCTGCATAGGTAGATCAGCTCCTCGCAGAGATCTGCACCGTCAATGTCTGCCCTTTCTATGTGTCTCAGTGCACGTTCAAGGCCTTGGCACAGTTTAAGAAATTCTGCTTTGTCGGGAAGTCGAGTGAGGTCGAAAAGGAACCTCCAGAGGCTCACGTGCTGCTCCATCTGCGTGAAGCGTTCTTCAATCGACATCTTTACGGTGTCAATCAACTCGTAGAAGAACTCTCGCTTGAATTTTGTCTCGACATCATCAACTTCGTCTTGGCACTCGTAAGTGAATTGGCACTTTTTCCGCCGCAGTCAAGGGGCCGGCTTCATCATACTGTCAGCACCCATGCTCTCGGCAAGACCGTTCGCAGTTGCAAATGCAGTTTCGTACACGACATCGCGATAATTGTCGATGTAATCGCAGCACGCTTTCAGCAGCTGGGTGGTTGCTACGATGTCCTTCGTTTTGCATTGCATGTTCTTGCTTACAACATTAACTTGAAAAGGAATGTCGTACCACACAACAATGGAAACGAGAAACTTAAGGTCCGTGAACTGCCCTGCAAGAGTTCGAGCTTCATGTCGGACGCCAGGGTCTGCCTGCTTTGATTCGGCCAAACCAACAAGGGCGTCATGAAGTTCAGCTGTCTGGTGGCGGACGGGTTTCAGGCTGTTAACTCTGCATTCCCAACGTGTGTCACATAGCGGCTTCAAGGTAAGCCCCTTGACGTGATCTGTCAGGATCTTCCAGCGATGAACAGAGGCAGAGAATAAAACATAAATTCTCTGGATTGTGCCGAAGAGCGTGACAGATTCTGTAGAAGATGCTGCTGCATCCCCCACCACGAGATAAAGAGTGGCATCCACATGGAACAAAAAATGCTCGGGGATTTTTCTCAAGAATTTTTGCCTGCACACCTTTTCTTTTTCATTTTATGTTTGCGCCGTTGCCATAGCCTTGGCCGCGACAGTCTTCAATCATAATGTCGCACTCCTGCAGTGTCGACATAATTGCCTTGGTGAGGCCCTCTCCTGTGGATTCACAGACTGTCTTGAAACCAATGAAATTCTCTTGAATTATGACTTTGCCATTGATCGTGTCCAAGAAGCGAAGAGTAAATGACATCTTCTCTGTATGGCTGATATCAGGTGTACAGTCCAATATGAGAGAGTAGTATTTCGCAGCCTTCAACCTTTCGAGGATGTGCTTGAGCACGTTCGTGGCCATCATCTCAATTATTTCGTTTTGGATGCTTTTTCCGCAGTAGTGGTCGACCACCTCCCGGCGAACCACACGTCGAAGGTGCTCCTTCATGACTTCGTCAAATTCACCAAGTAGCTGGACTAATCCCCAAAAGTTTCCATTGTTTTCTGTGAAAAGCCAATCAGTGGAGCCGCGAAACGCCAGGCACTGCTTCGAAAAAAAAAGTGTTATTTTTATTAGTCGCTCTAAGACACTCTTCCAGCGTTCCCTCTCCTGCATTATCATGAGTTGATGTTCCTTGTCTATGCATTCGCCTCGTCTCATTCTCAAACTTGCCTCTGTCCAAGCTTGATAGGACAGAAAATGACTTGGAGACTTCTCGTGGCTTGTGAGAATCTGCGACATGTGCCTCCAGTCATTTGATCCAGCTGTCGCCAAAGACGATTTTTGGTTTGCGTCGTAGAGCTTGCAACAGAAACAGAGAGCCCTGTTTGAAGACTTGGAGTAACAAAGCCAGCGCCGCTTTAATACTTCGACATTTTCAAGGTGTCGGTCCAGAAACTTGGTTGAGAAGTGACGGTTGTGCTCGTCCAGAGGAAATTCCACGCCACTCTCTATATTCGCAGGCCCTCGGCTGACTATGGCTTACCGGTTTTGTGGTGTCAGCTTAGGCCATAATACAGGATCAGACAGTTCGTCGCTGGCGGCCTTTATCCCATTCGATGTGTCATCAACATCTTGTTTAGTGTCACAGACCACTCTGGCAGTGGAGCACTCGGCGTCGTCGGGATATTGCTGCGGTGTCTCACTTTCCTTTGAATGGGAATAATCTTCTCTTGTCGAGCTCTTTTCTTGCAATGTTTCTCCCTCTGCTGGTTCACCTGAACTTGAGGGGCCCTCGTGTACTTTCACATACTTTTTCAGGGCATCTGCGCTTTTCCTGGATTCGCGATCTTGTTCACATTTTCGTTTTCTGTACTGCGCTCCTGATGGTTTCTTTCGAGGAAGTGGCATATCACTGAAATATTAACCAACAGACTAAATATAAATTTTACACCAGCCATCCTGACCCGTAATGCGTATTGTAACAATACTGAAAAAACAAGCTAGCTGGTGGTGATTCATAGTAATAAAAACTTCCAGCCTTTCCCCACTGGTGAAGAAGAAAGAGCAGTGGAGCTGTAGCCTCTGTTCTCGGCGGTGGCTTTTCAGGCGAGCGATCTGCTCTCCTTTCACAAGGGAATCTGAAGCGCTCGACGATGCCGGTTGCGGAAACATTCGCGCTGCTGCGCATTCGCCGTCGCTCATAGGTGATGACACCAACTCTGGACAGCCACCGCAATCTATGAGCGACGGCAGCAACCAGCCGGTTGTGTGGTTGCCGCCGTCGCTCATAGATGGCGGTAGCAGTCCAGAGTTTGGTGTCATCATTTCTTTGCTGGTGGACACGATCCTGGGGAACCTAGCCCTTAACAGCTCCGCTGTAAAAACCCGAGAGTCAGGAACACAAAAATTATCGTCTACAAGAAGCCGAAGACGCTCCTTATGTGACCTCAGTGGATCCCACAATATTTTTGAGCAGCTCGTGCCACCTGTGTATGCAGTACCGTAGGCATAGCACCAGATTACGTGATACGGACCCCGAAGGTCAAAGTCATCGCAAAGAACAGTGGCCGAACCGATGAAAATTCGCCCAGTTTACATTCAGCAACACGTGCACTCTGAGCATTAACAATTAGACTCTAGAAACTAGCAGTCGTTACGTACCGTAAGAACCCGCATATAGTACAAAGTTTTTTTTTGTTTTTTTTTCGAATTTTGCCTTGTCAAATTTGCAGCTCGTATTATACGCGGGTCCCAACAATTTTCAGCTTCGATGAGGCGCGGTCTAACGCTGTTTGACGTAGTTTCGGTTTCGAAGCAATATGGCGCTCAAAACAGCTATCATCATCATTAAACTTCCAATGTCCAAGGCGCCACCATCCATCTACAGTGAGGCTCGCAAATGGCGTCGGCGCAAAAACAATAATCGGCCGCCTTCAAAAGAAAAGTCCTTCTGGTTGCGGAAGACATCGGCAACAGTGCTGCCGGACGACGATTCGCCGTAAATGAAGGCAGCATCCGCGGATGGAGACGACAAAAGCAAGCTCTGTTCGCGTGCAACGGAACGAGAAGAAGCTTTAGGAGCCTAAAGAACGGCGTGTTCGCCGACGTCGAGGCAAGTCTCGGCGACTTTGTAAAAGAGCAACGTGAACGTCACCGCGCCGTAAACATCGAGCTGCTGCACGAGAACTTTGGCGAGCCGACATTGGGTTGCCCGCTTTATGCGCCGCGCCGGGTTTTCAGTGCGTCGGCGCACGCTCGTCGCTCGCCCTTTCAAGAAGTGCGGGATTTCAAATACGCTCGACGGCACTGGAAGTGTCGGACAAGGAGTCTGATGGACGTGATGACAATGATTAAGGTTCAATTATGACGCAAATAAACGTTTTTCTTAAGACTTCCTGGTTCGTACTTTACGCGGAATATTTTCGTTCTCCTTATATTGTTTCGCATTATACGCGGATAAAACTCTTTTTTTTCGCGGTCCTAAAATTATGTTTCTTATTGTACGCGGGTTTTTACGGTAATATGTTCGTGTCACAATTGAATTTAAGCTACTCAGGTGTGCACGCACAGTGATAGCGGTTACGCAGTGATCAGTCCACTGGAAATGGAACAAATGCACTTCAGTCCGTGCCAATAAGTCGAAAGCAATTATGCAATGTCTTACCTTGGCAAATTAGATGGTCAGTCTTCCAGCAACAGAAGACAGCAATGAAAGAGATCGGCATCAGTGTTGCCAATTTAGCAGTCTTCAGTTTTCCCGCAGTTTTCCCGCTGTCATTTTTTTTTTTTGATACCACCTGTTGCCACCAGTTTTTAGTCAAACAAGTAAAAGAAGAGTACCTTTGACAATAATTTCTATAATTATAATTATTCTGAAATAATTAAAGAAATAAAATGCGTTTAAAAGTCATTCTTGAGCAACATTATAAATTTAGCGGTTTTCGGGATTCTTGCGGCGGGTATCTGAATTTCGAGTTGGCAACACTGAATTCGACATTGCGAGTACGGAGTCGTCACTGGTCGCTCACACACACAAAAAAAAGAAAAAGCTGCGGATCCAAATCTTTTTACACATATTATTTTCAGTCGGGTTGAAGCCTCTGGGCACAGAGGCTTACCGGGCGCCGAGGAGGCATCGGTCCGTTTAGCTTACTGCTAGAGACTCCAGAATCGTTGGTTTTGAGGCCGAAATGCCAAATGGCGAGAGCCACTACCTTTTTCTACATGGGGGGGGGGAGGAGGAGGGGGGGGGGGGGCGGGGGGCAGGAGCGCCCTCCGTGATCTGTTTTTTTTTTTTTTTTTTATAACCTCGAGGTTTGAGCCCCACGTGACCTGGCGGCTTTATCGGCGCCCCTCTACGAATGGCGCCCTGTGCGGCTGCACAGGTCGCCCACCCCAAAGGCCGGCCCTGCTTGTACAGACGCGATGAAGAAAAGAAGAATGCAAGAATGGGCAGAAAACATTTAGGTGAGCTACAGAACAGATTCCGAACAGAGATAAGGTTAGTAACTCACGTATGCATGATCTCTCAATATACAGAGGTGGCACGGATGAGTACAAAACCGTTATGGATAGCATTTCTAGACATCAATGTGAATAAGGCAAAAACTCTGGGTACAGCTGAGAGGACGTGATTTAGAAGCACATTCGATTAGGCTTTTACAACAGGTATGCACAAATGATAAGGTTGTTACAACGTGGGAAGCAGAAATAAAAAGAGGACTCAGGCACGGTTGTCCCCTATCGCCTCCACTTTTTATGATTTACCTAATTAGAATAGACAATAAACTAGAAGAGTGCAATTTAGGTTTTTGATGTGTCATGTATGGAGAGAAGGGGAAAAGTAAACCAATTTATACCAGGAATGTCCTACGAAGACGACGTTGTACTGTCAGCGGATAGCCGGGAAAGGTTACAGGAGCTATCGAGATCTGTGGAGAGGAAGGAGACTTTCTGGGACTAAAATTCAGTAGCGACAAGTCGGGAATAATGGTTTATAATAATGAAGAGGGGGGCCCGCTTAAAATTCAAGACGTTTTAAGAGAACACGCAGAGAAGTGTAAGTACGTAGGAGTAAAGCTGAATAAGGAAAAACAATACTTCGAATAACAAAAAAAAGCATATGCTAAAAAAAGAAAAATGAATGCAGCAATTATGAAGCATACGGCACTATGGAATTACAATAGATATGAAGTTGTTACGGGAATTGGGAAAACAGTCATGGTGGCCGGCGTTATCTTTTTACAATGCGGTAGTATGCATAAAATTTAAGGTCCAGTCGAGCATAGAGACCCGGCATGGGATCGTGGGCAGACTGGCGCTCGGTGCCCATGGGAATACACCGAACGAAGGAGTGCATGCTGGGAGACATGGGCTGGGCATCTATAGAGGCTTCAGAGGCGATCAGTAAGTTGAAATTTGAACAAAGGCTAGACATAATTGAAGACACACGATGGGCGAGAAAGGTTTATAAGCCTCTATACATGAAAAATTTGAACACTAAATAGACGAGCCAAGCCGGAAAATTTGAAATTCAAATACCAACAGTCAAGTGCTGGTGCGGAGCAAGTAAAAGTAGCCAAGAGAAAGATCTGGAAGGAAATAATTCGGGGAAAATCAGCTTTAACTATGTATACGTGCCGAAAACAGGAAATAAAAAATAAAGAAGGAGCATTTGTACGATAATTCACAGGGGAGCTCGTTGTTATTCGAGGCTAGAACTGGAGTGCTGAGGACTAGGACATACAGACGAAGTATGAGGAAATGGACACGCGGTGTGCTTTACGCAAAGGGGAAGACAAGATAATTGAACATGTGGTGTTGAGGTGCGCAGGGCTTGCTTCCGTCCTTCCGAAGGGGGGGGGGGGGGGGGGGGATTAAAATAAAAGAATAAACGATAAGTGCATTTTAATAACAAGGAGGAGATTGGAAGACTGATGGAAATAATCTAGGGAGAATTGAATTGTCTAATACCGCTGTCAGACGGGCACGTTAAATGACATTTAAGCAAAATGACATTACAGCTCGGCCAATCCGCGCGTTTAACTCGCCACGCTGCGCGTGCACCAGCCACGTGCAGAACCAGCGTCACGAGCTGATTCGCCGAGCGGTGAATGACATTCGATCAAAATGGCATTTACTTTCCCGTCTGACAGGGATAGAAAACTAACGGACACATCTGGGGACAGGCGGGACAGAGGAAAATTGGGACTTCCTCCCGCGTAGCTCCGGTTCCGGTCTCCCAGTGGGCCCGGTGCCTGAATAACGCTGACTAAGTTGGGCCAGAGGAAAATTGGAGACTCCTTCGTCGGGGTGAGCGGCCATGCTTTTGGTTTTTTTGCCCGATCCTCCAAATGTCATCCCGGTGATATCCCACACCTCCTCGTGATAGTTACGCAAATGCAAAGGGTACGCTTATTACCGAAAAAAAAAATCATACTTTTGGTTCTTAATTCATAGGCTAGGTGGCGAAATCTACCTCCAATTATGAAGGGTAGAGCCGTTAGCATCCATCCAGCATCCATCCTACAAAAGCAGCAGCGCGTGAATGACCTTAGCGAAAAAAGGGTGTACCTGACAAATATGACAAATGTATTTAATGCGCGTATGTATTTTATATTAATCACATATTTATGGCTGTATTCAGCATGCTTTTGGAATGCACCTTAGGTAATTCAGGAATACACACTTGCAGTATGTTGCGAATAGGTGACATTCACTTGACGTCACTCGCTAGGTTCGCTGGCATCGGCCATTACGGTCGCCATCTTCGAGGTCTCTTTCTATCGCACGTAGGTGTCGGTGTCGTCTGGCCGGACCTTTCAGCGTGGTTTAGCAGCATTTTAGAACTTTAAAGGGTCTTTTCACCCGAAACTAGGAGTTATTCTTATACTTTGGTGCTTTTGAAGCTCCGTAGGAATATTTTTTGTGTGTGTTTTAGTTCGTTTTTGCCGCTATCGGACTCGTTCACCGCGGCCGCGTTGCTCCCTCGGCTCCATGCAGCGCTCCGTGTCGCGCGCCTTGCCCACGGCGGTAGCTCTTGCAAGAACTGATTTTTCTACTTTGGTGCTTTTGTAGCACGGCGTGATTACTCTTTGTTTTGTTTTGCTAGTTTCTTTGTTGTTTTTTAGGGGCGAAGCTCCTTAGGGGCTAGCCATGTCCGTCCGCCGTCCGCCGACCCCCGTAGGCCCGGCGTCGGGTGCTCGTGCTTCTGCTCGTGAGATCACGTGCTCACGAGCACGTGAGCACATGCTCACGTGCTCGTGTAGGGCAAAAAGAAAATTTGAAAAAAAAGATGAAAAAATTATGAAAAAAGAAAAAGAAGAAAAAAAAAGAGTAGGGGGTTCTGAGATGCCATCCCATCTGTCTGCTTAAAAAAAGAAAAAGAAGAAAACCACACATTCTCCTACTGACATGAATGAAAAGGCTCGGCATGCTGCGGCTCGGCGTCTACGCAGACAAGCACCACCAGAGTTTCGCCCCAAGCAACATCATTCACCACGTGGAGATGCGGTCGATTTTTCTTTAACGGATTTTCTGCACTACGGCCGTGTAACCCTGTTGCTTCATCGCCTCCACTGTCGTACGTCGTGCCTTCGGAGTTCGTTCCTGTGCAGAAACATACCGTGCGGCTCACCGAGTGCGCAGCTTATGAAAAATGCGGCGCATTTTTCATTAGCCCAAGCGATTTAAAAACCGCATGTACGCGATTTGGCGAGCGGCGAGACGAGCGACGGCGACCTGCTTCGCTGCCGCTCGGTCACTCGCGCGACGAGGCAAACCGCATGAAAGCGACGGGAGCAAACGACCAAGGCAATGAACGCTAAGTTTTCTAGAAATCCCAAAACCGAGCTACGCAACAAGTGTCAGTGAAGGGTGAACCGCGTGTAAGCGATTTAGCGAGCGACGGCGACAGCGATGGGAGTCGGCGACGAGCGACGGAGATTTCTCACGGTCGCTCGCCGCGTCGCTCGGTTTTTGGATTTCTAGAAAACGTCGCTTATCGCCTTGGTCGCTTGCTCCCGTCGCTTTTATGCAGTTTGCCTCGTCGCGCCAGTGACCGAGCGACAGCGAAGCGGGTCGTCGTCGCTTGTCTCGTCGCTGTCGCCGTCGCTCGTCTCGTCCCGTCGCTCGCTAAATTGCTTACATGCGGTTCAGCCTTTACACACGGTACTCGGCGGCAACAAGGGAAACGGCCCGCCCCCGAGATCAACTTTTCTTCCCTCTTCTGTTCAACGAAGCTTCTTCAACGATATGAAATTAGCACACACTAGCAACGGACGACCGTGTACCCAAGCCAGTCAAACCGCGACCTCGAAGATGGCGGATCGACGGTGGCGCTCCCTGGCAAAATCGAACCTGCAGGCTCAGTGAATACCACCTATACATAAAAAAGAAGCCAGAAAACTATATATAGAGAGTGCATTCCAAATGTATTAAACACGCGTATTTACTTTAAAATAAATATATTTCTGGCTCTAGTCAGCCTGCATAATGAATGCATTTTAAGTACATCGGAAACTTAACCTTAAATATTTTGCGAATACATTGAAAACGAGTCAAAAATTGACCGCATCTCCACGTGCTGAATGATGTTGATTGGGGCGAAGCTCTAGCTGGTGGTGCTTGTCTGCGTAGACGCTGAGCCGCAGCATGCCGAGCCTTTCGTTTGTTTTCATCCATGTCAGAAAGAGAATGTGTGGTTTGGAGCGTGGTTACATACGCATTTGAGCATTTGACCGCAGCGCCCTCTCGTCTATAAACGTTGAGCCAATGCATGCAAAGTTTAACGCGATTATATAGGATGGATGGATGGATGAATACGGCTGAGCCCTTTGGATCGGGCGGTAGCTTACGCCACCTAGCCATTTTGTACTTACCCTTTAAGCTTAGAATATTTAAATGTGAAAACTATATTCACTCCGTACTGAAAAGAAAGTGAGGCTATAAAACCCCCTTGCCATCAGTTAATAAGAGAATGCCTAGTTTTCTCTCGCTTTCTGCCACCATTCACTTAATCTTTGCTTAGTAATCTCCACTGTCTTGAAATCCACTTTTCCTTCGCTGTCTCTAAAACCCCATGACTTTATTAAATCTATGTTGTCTTCGGTAGGCATAGGGTGAAGCCCTTTACAGTAGAGTATCAAGTGCTCAGCCGTCTCGTCCTCCTCTCCACAAGCAGCGCACACTGTGTCCATTTCCTGGTACTTCGCTCTGTACTTTCTGGTTCGGAAAACACCTGTCCTTGCCTCCAACAACAATGAGCTTCCCCTAGAATTGTCATAAATGCTTTCTTTGCCAATAACTGTTTTGTTTAATCTATAGCTTTCCAGAGCCTTCTTTGTCCGCATTCCCTCTAGCCACCTATCTCTTTCTGTGGCCTTAACTTTCTTCTTAACTGAGACCTGCTCTTCCGTAACCCTACTATAGCCTAAAAACTTTCCTCTTAATTTCCTAGTGCGCTGTCTCCATTTTGTGTCTATACTCCTCGTGTATAAATAGCTGAAAACCTTTCGTGCCCATTGCTCCCCATGGATTCATTTGCCTCAACCGATCCTCAAATTCTATCTTGCTCACAGCTTCCCTGCCCTCAAACGACGCCCATCCTATGTCTCCTTGTACTCCCTGGTTTGGTGTGTTGCAATGTGCCCCCAAAGCCAGCCTACCTACTCCACGCTGTTTTGTTTCTAGTCTTGCATGCACTTCGGATTTCATGCATAGCACTGCGTTTCCAAAAGTCAAGCCAGGCACCATGACCCCTTTCCAAATCTCTCTCACCACCTCATACCTGTTGTAATTCCAAAGTGCTCTATTTTTCATTACAGCTGCATTTCTGTTGCCCTTACCTATTACATACTTTTCATGCTCACTGAGATATTCTGCACCATCACATATCCATACTCCTAGATAATTGTATTTACTAGCTCTCTCAACTGTAATATTCTGTATCTTCAGTCTCTCAACGTCATCATTGTTAAAAATCATGACTGCTGATTTTTCACTACTGAATTCTAAACCTAATTCCTCTCCTTCCCTACCACAGATGCTCATTAATTCCTGCAAATCTATCCTGTTGTTAGCCATTAGTACGATATCATCCGCATACATCAGTCCCGGTAAGGATTGCTGAATTTTTTGTCCTAGCTTACTGCACGAAAGGTCAAATCCGAGCCCACTCATCTCTAGTCTATCTTCCAATCTTCTCAGATACAACATAAACAGCAAAGGCGATAACGGGCACCCCTGCCTAAGGCCTCGTCCTATCTCTAGTTTCCCCGTTGCCTTTCCTTCCCATGTTATAATCACCTTATTATCTTTGTAAATGTCCCTTAATATTGCTGTTAGTCCTTCATCTAGGTTTGAGCTCTCCACTATGTCCCACAGAGTGTTTTGGTTCACATTGTCATAGGCACCATTGATATCCAGAAATGCCAGCCAGAGCTGTCTGTTTTCTTTTTTCGCTATTTCTATACACTGTGTTAGAGAAAATATATTGTCCTCAAACCTTTTTTTGTTTCCGAAACCCGTTCTGTAACTCGCCCAGTAAGCCCTCGCAATCTACCCATTCCTCGAGTCTGTTCTTTATAATCTGCATTACCAACCTGTAAATAACTGGTGTCACGGTTATGGGACGATAATTCCTAATATCAGACTTATCTCCCTTTCCCTTATATATCATACTCATCCTACTAAGCCTACATTCATCTGGAATATTTCCTTTTGTTATCATAGTGCTCACTACCTCCCTTAGTTTTGCCTTAGATTTAGGACCCAAATTCTTCACCAGCTTGATTGGGATACCATCTGTGCCTGTCGACGTGCCACTACGGACTCTTCGTTCCGCCTTTTCCCATTCTCTTTGTCCAAAATACGCGATGTCACAAGCTGGACTGCTACTTCAACCGGTTCTCCTATCTTCCACAAGTACCCGTTCCCGAAATTTCTCCTCCATCACTGCTCCTATATATCGTATCGCATCATCTCCCTCTAATTGATCTCCCTGATGCGAGAGTATGAACCTCTGTCTAGCTTGCGGCGTTTCACCGAGTGAGTTCAAGTGCTCCCAAAACTTCTTGGCTGCGTTTCTATCTTTCTTGCTTACATTACTCATCCATTCTTCGCCCTTTCTTTGAATTTTCGCATTGATCAAACTGGATGTCTCTCGGCGACATGTTATAAAAGTGTCCCATCTTCTTTTTACTTCCGTTTCTGACTCCCCACTACAATTGGAATGCCTGTGTTCTCTGGAGGCTTCCTGACGTTTTTGTATCGCTTGCTCCACTTCATTGTCCCACCAGCTTTTTGGTCTATGTCCTTGCTTCCCCTTTCGTTTACTCTGAACTTTGTCTAGTTCCAGAACAAAAAGCCCAGTTAGGCTCTCATAGGTCCAATCTGTATACCGTTGCCCTGAAACTGCTTCCTCTATTCTTTCAGCAACTATTTCCAACTATACGCATTTGACCGCAGCGCCCCCTCCTGTATAGACGTTGAGCGGCTACATGCAACGTTTCACCTATGACGTCCACAGCTCTTGAGTTACTACCACATCCCAGAGCCCCCTACTTGTCCCGCAGTCGTGGCCGAGTGGTTAAGGCGATGGACAAGAAATCCATTGGGGTCTCCCCGCACAGGTTCGAATCCTGTCGACTGCGCAAACATTTTTTTTTCGTCATTTTTTTCATCTTTTTTCTTTTTTGCCCTACACGAGCACGTGAGCACGTGCTCACGTACTCGTGAGCTCACGAGCACGAGCACCGAGCACCATCACCGGACGCTGGACGGACATATTTTTTTTTTTCATCTTTTTTTTTTTTTTTTGCCCTACACGAGCACGTGAGCACGTGAGCCCACGAGCAGGAGCACGAGCACCCGACGCCGGACGGCGGACGGACATACGGACATGGCTAGCCCCTAAGGAGCTTCGCCCCTAATATATGTAAAGTGCATACCTAGTTCATTACAAACGTATTGGAAATAATACTTGTTACATTTCTATATTATAAACCACGCGTATACACGATGCAGTGATGTGTATAGCATCACTAACATTTTTGTAGCAAGCCGTCGCAGAATATTACCGCCAAGCGGAGCGAACAGTGAAACACGGGCGACGAAATGTCCCTACAGCCTGCAATTCGTGTAAGCAGTGTCGATGACATGTTAGTATCGAGGAAACGTGTCCATGAAAAAACAAATTGGGTTGTGTGTATGTTTATACAGCCTAGAACTTGGTCTGCCTCAACGGGCGACGAGTCTCCACGCTGTAGATGAGCAATTCAGCCAGTGCAGTACAACCGCTAGCCTGTGGTCTTTAACGTGCATCATGCAGTAGTGATACACGACCGCATGCTTGTATCTGTTATGTATCAAGCAACCAAGCTGCCGCCCAGAACAACCGGACAGCGCGAGCCATGATCTCGAGCGGGTGCATACGCGCGGCGCGTGCATCGGAGACTGACCTAGGCGCCATGCTAGTCCTGCCCGTTTCGTACCAGTAAAGATCTGGATGAATATAACAGTATCCCAGAAAAGTTGTCTATGAAACGCGTTCCCACGAAATGCTGGGAGATTAAGAAAGTAAGTATTCTACCCGCAGTTGTCACTTGATTTCAACAACTAATTCGACGCGACCGCCGGTAAAAGTCCGGGGAAAATTTTTTCCCGGCTGCGGGGAAAATAAGCCCTGCCCAATTTAAGAGGTAATCCGGAGAGAGTACCCGTAGAAGATAGCAAATCGTTGGCAATAACTAGGTTTCAGTGGACTTACAATAAAACAGCGGACTTGAAATATGTAATCAAAGATATATATCGATGCGGGCACTGCGGAACAACCACAGAAACACAAAGACGAGAAGGAAGGGCTCCGTAAAGATTCAACACGATGTGGCACAAGCTGTCATTTGCGGAACCAAAAACTAAACGCGATGTACCCGTCTGACTTTGCAAACACTGATAGCTTTGGTACACTTCGAATATGTTGTCGCGGACGATATAAAATTTAACACCGAAATTCACGGCAGCCCCGCAAGCCTCAGCACACACGAATCTAGGTCAGCAAGCAGACATGCCGGGATCGGGAACCGCCACAGTGTCATCCGTCAATATTTTACCACATGCTAACGCTGCTGCCGTTACCCGAACGCAGAGAGCTGAGTCAATTGATAAAAAGCAGACGGTTCATTGGTCTGGCGAACGCGCGCCTTCAACCACGCTTTCAGCTGATGAAAGGGAGCGAGAAGCTGTAGCTGTTTCAAGGACAGTTCGGAGGTGTGCTGAAGAAAGGCTGATCTTCCAGGGTCTCCCCAACAATAAAAACCATGGAGAGGATTTGTCACAATTTTCATCTTGTTAGTTCGTGCCTAAATAGATAGTTTAGTGGATGCTATGTGCGTGGGCTTGGTCTTCAGGAAGGTGCCGTTCTTAGCTTGGAGACTGTAGTCACTTGACCCCAAAGCGGGCACACGATTGGCCTAAAGCCTTCATGGCGTCTACTCCGCTGTCCAGTGGCGCACCAACTTGTTTTTGAGTGGCGGGGGGGGGGGGGGGGGGGGGGCAAACTAGACCCCCCCCCCCCCCCCCCGCGGTCGCATATTTTTACTAGTGATGGGCCAAAAGTTTGCCAAATCAAAAATTCGGCGCAACTTTTGTTGAACTTTTCTTAATATTCGGCAATGATTCGGCAAAAATGAACTGTTACCAGACTTAACATTGATATTTAGTTTTTTTCTGACGAAAACAGATTAATGTTTTGTTTTTTTTCTTAACTTTAATACAACATGTGGTGCCTATTGACACAGTTATGACTAAATAAGGTGATATTCTACAAGATAGTATCGATGTCGCTTTTGTGTGTTTACTGGCAATTTTAGTGTTTGCTTGCAGAAAGTGTAGTGACAACGAGGTTGGGAAGTACTCGGCGCAGTCACAAATCACGCTGCGAGAGTTTTGACTTTGAGGCTTCATCAGCGCACGCCTGCAAGTTTGATTACATTATTAAAATAAAGGAATCCCTGCGTTTTTACTTTCTCTGGGAGTCACCGTTTCGTGCGCGAAAACGAATGCAACGGTTGCTTTGCCTTCACCGGAAGAAATAGCAATATTGTAAATATGCATGTTTTTTTTTTTATTTTAGTCACTCGACGTCAGCTTAGCATCAAAGTATGCGTTCCATATTCGCAACGTGCCTTTTTTAATCTTTAAAATTCCCGTTTCTGGTGTTAGAACACACACGGACGTTTAGAAGGATGAGAAGAGTTAGGAATGTCGGATGTGCAACGTCGAGCATAACAGTTCTGTGTTTAGATTTATGCAGATACATGGAAATCGCGAAATAACGCGGCGAACTAAAAAGCAATATTATTCTGTTTTGGCACAAACTACTTGTGAGCTGAAAACAAGATTGTTATAATAATAATAATGATAATAATAAAAATAATCGTAATAATAATTTTATTAGCACATACTGGAAGGGGCCCATGTGGTGGTGTGCGGGGCTAGGCAGATAGGTGAAAACCCTTACGCAGAGCTCCTGGCAGCCAAACTTGTACGTTGTTCAACTACTTTACTCAAGTTACTGTAGTTTAACTACTTTTCTGGGTAGTTTAGTAACTTTCAATTACATTTCTATTTTGGTTATTAGTAGTTTAACTACTTTTCCGAGTGACTTCTACTCAAATTACAAATTACGTTCGAATTTTAGTGGTTGATTTGCCTATCAACAGAGATAAGATGTAGGAAGATCAGCTGATATTTGCAGAGAGGGAAGCATGTGGCGTAGAAAAAGGGGGGGGGGGGGAGAGTAATTTGGATAGTTCAAAACTCCCCAAAATTTTAGCGAGCCCCCCACTGCAACAACACTGCTACGAGGCGCGGAGAGCGAACAGACACGACGCAAGAGAGGCCGAGTAACTGTGGGATTAGCGCCGAAGACTGGCGTTTCTTTGTATCCCGAAGCTCAAGGAGACTCGACGCATTTTAAGAAAGGGCTTGTCCCCGCTTCTCCCCATTGTAGGAATTCTTGCCCACTACAGGATGTATACACACTACATCCTCACTCAAAAGAGGTAACAAAGTGCAGCACCCGCTCTGAAGTTCATCTGGTGCTCCTGTATAGCGTGTGCTTTCTTTCGAGACGTCATCTGGTCATTTCTTTGAGTGAAGTAATGGCGGCTATAAAACCGAAACAAATAAGTGCTTTATAAGTTGATTGTGTTAAATGGTTCGGCAGCGAGAATAAAGGAATTACAATATGGCGTATTAGTTGCCGCCATTTAAAAAAAACAACAAAGACTGATGCATTTTTGAATTTGCCGTTCTTTCCGAAAAAAATTGATGCACCTTCGATTTCCCCTAAAACAATGCATACCGGCCAATTAAAAAAAACAAGAAACAATAAAACGTTGCATAGGGAATGAAAGGGCATTCTGAAAGAGTGTGTTAAAAAGTACTTCAACTTTACTTTGGAAGTACATTGTATTTATAGTACTTTACTTCAAGCACATTGTACCCGGTGTACTTACTGCTTTACTTGAAGTACATAACCTCTCATTTACTTCGTACTTCCAGGTAGTTTTTAGACGTACTTTACGCAACACTGTAAACAAGCCAACACCGTCTAAAAAATCAAGATCAGGCAGTGCTAAACCTCAAAGGTGAAATGATACATCCGCAGTACATCCTTGACTAAAAAAAAGTACAGAACAATTAGGCATGCCGAAGCAGAACCAGCTATTAAAGCATTTATGTGAAAACACAAGCCGCTTTATATTCAGCTAGGAGAATTTCGCTAACGCATCAAAACCTTTGTAAGTACTTCCTTGTTAGCATAGAAAAACTAAAAGTAACTTCAAAAGTAATTCGCTTATTTTTTACGGTAATTAGTAATTTACTCAATTACTTTCTATTTGAGTAATTTCTAATCTACTCAAATTACTTTAGAGCCTAATACTCAGTAACTTAACTTAATTACTTTTTTTGAGTAGCTTGTACATGTCTGCTGCCAGCCCGCCACCACATATGAAAAAGCAAAACAGACAAATAAATGTACAGAATATACGCACTACAGAAGGTACGTAAAAAGAAAAGAAAAGAAGGAAGAAAACATGTATCACATAATGACAAGGATGCCAGCTGCATGCCATACATTCTGGCAAGCTCTCGTGACTCTGCCCCGTTTGACGGCAGTGGGCTGCGCACACTGAGCGTAATGGACCTTTTGTAGAAATACGCGGTGCGCATGCGCGGAGTATTTCATGCGCCTGGGTTCGAGAGTATCTAGTTACAAACAATCCGCCATCTTGCATTTCTCGCCTTTGAGCGGTTTCGTTGTGTCGACCTCGGGGCGGAAGATTACGCACGATGGGGACAAAGGTGAGCTTGGGGGAGCCGTATCTAGGTCACATCGCCTCAATGGGTGAACAGGATGTAGCTGACGTTTTGGGTGTGGAACGGGTGGGAGAGGCTTTGGGCGCGCGTTGTTTTCGAATCACCTAGTCTCGAACCAATTCGCGTGTCTAGGTGGCAGCACATATTCGCCAAGAGGTCCATTGTCAGTTGTCAGTCAATGTTTCAACTACCTCGTTGCATCAATGGAAAGGTCAAATGAAAATCACGTTATCCAGAATGCACCGCATCATTTGTCACTTGCGCAGTGGACTGCGTAAATTACTGGTCGATCTTCAGTTCTTGAGGCAGAAAATATTGAAGAGAACCACACTCGCAAAAGCTCACAAACGCACAGTTACCGTGTCGCCTACTCCACACCTCACCGTAACCGCTGGTTGTACTAAACTGTGCGATGGTAACCGCGCGACTGCGCGGCGTCCATTTGCGATCCATGGCCCCGTCGCGTTCGTGCGCGTGCGCAGACATTTGCCAAATTTTTGCCGAATCTTTGCCGAACTTTCTTTCAAAACTTCGGCATGTGCGGAACTTTGCCGAATCTGAAGTTCGGCAGATTCGGTCCACTACTAACGTTTACGGCGTGTGTGTGAGTAAGCGTTGTAAAAGAGGGGGGGGGGGGGGGCAATTGTGTATGCGCACCGGGCGCTTTGGTCACTGGCTCCTTTTACGGCGCAGGCGATTGACCCCCTAGCAACGACGCTCACGCCGGATTGGCTGCTCGGCAACGCGCGGGAACTTAAATTTCGGATTCGGACGGCGCGTGTATCACTCGAAGCGTGTTAACCCGCGCGTTAACCCACCCCCGCGCCTGCGTTCACGCCGCTTCGCGGCGACAGTGTGCGGCTGCTAATTACAAAACGATTAACCTACTCAACACCCCCCCCCCCCCAATCCCCCCCGTACACGCCGCTTTGCGGCGTCCAGCCGGCAACCCAAGCCCCGCTGTCCCCCATGCACCTCCGTAAATAGAGTCCCATACGGTTTAGTTAAGCGATGTTTCGTCAACAACATTCGCTGTTTTTTCAGTGTCAATCGTAAAAAAGAAATGTCGTAAATATCGCCAAATGCCTCGACAAAACAAAATATTCGAGGAAAAAACATAAAAGAAGTAAGCTCACACCATGGATAGAATCCGGGTCTGATACGTATGAGGCAGACATGTTACCACTAAGTTATGCTTCCGCTTCGGAAACTCGCATTGTAACCGCTGCCTATGTTGACGGCGGCAGCGCCTATCTCCACGAATCAGCCAATCCGGCGTGAGCACTGTTGCTAGGGTTTGTATCGTAGGCGCGTTAAAAATATGCCCCCGCAGGTCGGGGGGCGGTGCCCTTGGTATTCCTTGGGCACCGCCGGCCAGTGTTTGCCCTATCCAGTGGCGGCTGTTTCAGGGGGAGGGGGAGCAAAACACATGTCTTTCTCCCCACTCTGAGAACTGGGGGGGCAAGCGCCCCCCTTGCCCGCCCCCCCCCCCCCCCCGGTTGGTACGCCCATGCCGCTTTCAATACCTAGTGAACAGGACAGCTGCGCAGATGCAAGTTTTTGTGCCACTGGCCACAATAATTTGTGGGCAGTGGCGCGGTGGAGGCGACGTGACATGGCTACTTTGACGAGCCTCCAAATTTTCGATGATATTCAGATCGGCTTCTTTTAAGGGCCAAGGAAGCTTCGTCAGGCAGACCTCCTCGAAGAGATACGAGCGTGACAACGCATTTTCCACTTCGGCGCTTTCTTGAAATGCACTGAAATGCATGTTAGCTGAAAACGTGAACATAGGGCTACACGGCACACGCATCGTGATGGTGGTTCCATAGGGCAATATTTTCGCTAGCAGACGGCCGGAAGAGCGCAGCGGCTCAGTGAGCGCAAGTGAGAATATATCTCGGCCTCAGGGTGCGCCATGTTCAGGGAGCGATGCGGCAGGCGGCGCAGATAGTACCGTGCACAGACCGGAGCGCTGTTTCAGCTCATATTGTCCGCGATAGTACATTCCGAAAGGCTGGCCTGACAAGATCTCCAGTGTTCCCCCATCCGTTAAGCCTACTAATTGATCAGAGATAAACTTTACACAACTGATGGATTCGTCTGCTATGGCGAACGATTAGTTCGCCATAGCAGACGAATTTTAGCAAGAGACGCTCTCAAGGCTCCACGTGAATCATCGTGGCATGGTCTCATGCAGAAACACAGCTCGCCGCAGTGTGTACTTTCCCGGCCTCAACAAGATGATAACCAGATGTGAAATCTGCCAACACCATCAGCGAGCCAACCAGCAAGAGCCACTTCTCGAGAGAGAAATTCCACCTCGTCTTTGGGAGAGAGTGGCAATGGACGTTTTCCACTACAACGGTTGTACGTACTTGCTACTGGTCGACTACTACTCGAAGTTCATGGACTAGTAGTAGCTGCACCATAGCCTCCGAGATCCTGAAGCTCGCGCGCACTAGTACTATGGTGCCTGGATCGCGTCTCCGACTGGTGTGTTTAGCGTCCTATCCCGCCCATACATCAAAAGTGGTCCCGAAGTGGCAGCAAATGACGTCACATAAGCCGGAGTGTCATGCTATTGACTGTCGAGATCCTGGCGGTTGGCCGTAGAAATACTGGCGAAAAGCACGAGCGAACGCGAGTGTCGCTGTCGTCACGGCGTCCCAGGCGTCCCAACTTCCGGCTACTATAGCTTCCGTGGGCTGTGACAGTGGAGAGCGACCTACAGCAGAACAGGCGTCTGCCATATACACCACAACTGTTAGGACGCCGCCACGGTCGCACTCGGCGATAGCATGACACTTCTATGACGTCATCAGGCGGAAATCGAGGGACCACTTTTTCTTGGACGCGGTAAACACACCAGTCGGAGACGCGTTCCAGGCATCATACTAGTACACAGCAGACGACAAAGGGGGAGGACGAGCGGCTTGCATGCTTTCGCATTCACAACTCATAAGAAATGCTTAGGTCTACCTCGAGCTTTTCTTATTCATACAACACCTCCGATTCGAGATTTTGTAGGGGTGGGCAAAAAACAATCATCACTGACAATACACAGAGAGAAAAATTAACAGAAAAATCAACAGGGTCAGCACTATGCATATTACAACATTCAAAATGTTAACACGTTCAGGTATACAGAGAAAAGGAAATTTGGCATCACAATATGTATCAGGTTTGCACAGCAGAGTCGACCAAGTACAAAGCAAAAAAGAATTAAAAAATGACGATAAAGCTTGCGATAAAGCTTGATAAAGCTCGCCATAACCACGGACTTGTGGGGGAAGGGTGTTGTGGCACCAGCTAGCGCCACGCACCGGGCGGCTGCCAGTAGGGACAGAACGCGGGCGTCACGAGACAGATGGAATGCCGACAGGACGATATCGGCTGCAGTCCACGCTGGCTCGCTCCTTTTGTAGATTTTCGTAGATTTTCGGAGTGCTGGGGACTGTTGAGCTACAGGAACCTCTGGGCGACTGTTGTCTGCTGGGCTGACAGATACCCCTAGTTTTGCTGGGGTGCCGGGCTGGAAGTCACTTGCCAACTTCACCTGCACATCTGGAGCTGCCCCGTCTGCTTCCTCTAGCTGCTGCCCGATGGAGTGCGCCCGATGCTGTCCCGATTCGTCATCTATTAGTGTTGGCACATCGAATGCAAAATGGTGCTGAGCGATCTGTGGCGTTTGCTTCAAGGAGGTTAACAGCAGCAGAGAGGAACTACAGCCAGTTGGACAAGGAGGCTCTGGCAGTGGTGTTCGGGGTGCTGAAATTCCACCAATACGTCTGGGAAAGGATATTAATGCGAAAGCATTAACTGTCCCATGGAGCGAGCTGACGCCATTAGTTTGAAGCTCGAAAACGGCAGATAGTTTCCGCCACAGGTTTCCGCGATTTCGCTTCGGTTCCTTTGGTTGGCACGCGTCGACGGGGCTCCCATTGGCCGCTGCGCTCGTCAGTTTCCACGACCGCTCACCCCATGGCGCTGCGTGTCCATCAGCGCGCGCGTCCAAGGTCACCAGGGGAGGACGCGCGCTGACCGGCGACGATAACTACGCAGCAGACGAAAAAGGGAGCCGACGGGCGGCTTGCATGCTTTCGCATTCACGACTATAAGAAGTGCTTAGGTGTACCTCGAGCTTTTTTGAAGTGTTTACAGACCACAAGCCATTGTTGGGTCTGATCGGGCCGAACTGCCACATGCGGCTGCAGAGTTCACCGCGGGTGCTGCGGGGGGCGTTGACACTGAGTGGCTACAGTTACAAGTTCTCCCACTCTAGATCACGATCCGGATCCCAGAAAAGTCGCTCCGCCGATTTCGGTAGATTCGACCGGAAGTCAGCCTGGCCAGCCCTCAGCACGCACCCGTAACTTCCTTTCTCGCCGGGCATCTTGCCTTAGTTGCCTTAGAGAAATTCGTAATGGTCGCTAGCGAAGCGCCGCGCGCTTTACTGCTGCTGCTGCTGCTTGATGAAAGTTTGTTGCAGGTTGCTCGAGCAGCTCCTCCAGAAGCAGCGGCTCGAGTAGCAGCGGCGACGAGGATTGCTTGTATGTCCCGCATAAATTGAACAGCCTTTTTAGACCTCCACAGAGAAGTCCTAAAATTGTGACATACTTTGACACTGTTCACGAGTACTCCGATGAAGAGGCAACTCAGCTACGCTGATGTACACTCTAAAAAAGAGGTATCACCTGTGGGGGCCAATGAGCCGCAAGCACGCGGAGGGACGGCGCCGAGAGCGGCGGAGAGGAAGAAAGGGCGAGGCTCAAGGAGTGCGCGCGAGGACATAGACAGTTCGAAGCCAGAGACTAACGGAGGGGGCGGTGCTCAGGAGCCCACAAAGAGCCGGACCTCACGAGCCCAGGAAAGACCCGGACCTCAGCGAACCCAGGAAAGACCCGGGCCACAGAGAACCCATGAGTATCAATTAAACCTTTCTCGATGATAGCGCTCCCTGTGTGGCTTCCTCGGGGCGAATGGAACTCGGCCTGATCGGGCGACAGGCGACCCACATAACTGGCGCTTCCAACGTGGGGCCCGATCAGTCTGCCGTTCTTTCTGTTCGCTCCCAGGGAGTCCCACGAATCGCGATTTTCAAATTTAGGTTTTCTTTGTTTTTCCATTTTATTTTTTTGTTACTCCGCTGGGCACCAGTGTTTAACGTTCTGCCGCTATGTCCAGGTTACGGAGTAAGGCCGCCCATCCCGAGGCCTCAACCCAGTCAGTGGCGGATATTGACTCGGACGCGGGAGAAGGCACGAGTGGGCAAGCGAGCGTTCCGGCAGCGCTAGAGCCCCCAATTCCAGCGGTGAACACGGGAAACGTTAGCGAACTAATGCACGCAATGACGGCGATGTTCGCGACGTTTACTAGACAGATGGGTTTGGCCCCAGGGGTGGTGAATCCCGCGCCTACGCCCGTGCCTCGCCCGCGGTTGAGCGTGCCGACGCCGACCTATTCGGGCTACTCCGACGCAGCATCGGTTCACGATTTCCCGCAGGACCTAGACGCGTACATTGCCGCGTTGGGCGCGTCGGATGAAACGGCCCTGATACAGATCGTTCCAATCGCGTTGACGGGTGACGCAGCGCGTTGGAGACGAATGCAGAGGCCGTTCCTTTCGATGGCAGATTTCCGGGCACGATTCAGAGAGGAATTTCTGCCTCCCGACTATGAGATGCGGATCAGAGATGAGCTAGCCAGCCGTACTCAACATCCGGACGAAAGCCTCGTAGAATACATCCGCGCTCTCCAGGAGCTCAACTCTAGAGCCGAACCTACAGCGTCAGACACGGAGAAGGTAGCTAGGGCGATCCGCCAGTGTCACCCTAGATCTAAACCCTACTTGCGCGGACGTGATTTCGCTGATCTGGAAGCACTTGCCAGAGAGGCGCGCACCGTTCAGGCGAGCTTGCTCGCCGAGTTGACGTATCGCCCCCCTCCACACGCAGAGGAATCTCTGGAGCCGGGTTGCGCCTGGACAGGACGAGGCGTGGGAGCTTGCGACGACTCACGTACGCCGTACGTGGCCGTTACAGGACATAGGAGTGGCGAAACTGCTGTGCCCCGCGCCTTAGATCCCTTCGCTTTTGAACAGAGGCGCAGAGCAGCCAACGCGGGCTCTTCCAGGGCGCATCCCCGTAGGGGAGGCGGCGCAGCCGACCACCGCGGAGTCGCGAATCATTACGAGGGTCGCGAGAACTACAATGACCCTCGGCGCGACACTGCATCGCGTGATGGTAGCGGCGGATGCTCAGCACACAATGGCAAGTGACAGGTCAGGTGCTATTAATGCCATCAGCTTGGGCATATCAAGCGTCAGTGCACATGGACGGCAGCTCCCCCCCCCCCCCCCCCCCCCCATGGGTCTCAGGGAAACGGGAGAGGCCGGCGCCACTAATGTACTTCCCGACTCGCGGTTGCCGGCCGCTGCCGAGGCCCCTCATCAGTCTGCCAACGGGGCTGGAGTTGCGGTCAGCGACAGGTTGGTGTTTGCCCCGTCGGCATGTCGGACTCGGGGTCTGACATCTGAGAAGGGGCCGTACGTGCGTGTCGAGATCGGTGGTAACATTTACTACGCACTAATGGACACCGGTTCGACCCTTTCCCTAATCGGCGACAGAGTCTACGAAGACTGTCGCCGAAGAGCACTCCAAGTGCGGGAAGTTTCCACCACGCTGCGTTTAGCAGCAGGATCGGCAAAGGCACAAACCACAATACGCCTTCACCTTAGCCTCGACGGCAGACGAAGGAGGCAGCGTTTTCTCTATCTGCCAGGCATGCAAATTCCTATGATTTTAGGAAAGGACTTCGTCTGCCGGGAGGGGATTATTATAGACTTGAAGAATAACGGTTACCACTATAATCCGTTGACTCCCCTTATCCCCTTTGCCGTCCCACCGAGTTTCGGACAGGACACAGAACGCTTACTCGCCGGATCACGAGAGGAGCAAACATTAGCTGCGCGAGTCGTTCCGGGAAACGTTGAAGCGATTGTCGCTTCTTACAACGGGCCGGTAGAACAGCGGCGGAGGTTAGCAGACGCCTTGCACCGACACGCAGCTATGTTTACCGAGAGGCCGGGACTTACAAACATTTTACAACATAGAATTGACACGGGAGATGCTAGACAATGGGGTTGTAATCCCAGACCGCTGAGTGCGCACAAGCGAGCTCTCCTAGATAAGGCTCTCGATGAGATGATAGACACAGGGGCCGTGCGGCCGTCACAGAGCCCCTGGGCTTTTCCGGTGGTCATAGCGCCAAAAAAAGACGGCACCGCTCGCCTCTGCGTTGACTACCGCCGACTTAATGAGATGACACGAAGGGATTCATGTCCTTTCCCATCCATTGAGTTCATCATGTACTCGTTGGGTAGCGCGAGGGTTTTCCCAACCTTGGATTGTAGCAGAGACTTTTTGCAGATCCAGGTAGCATCACACGATGTCCAGAAGACGGCGTTCAGCTGTCACAGGGGTCTGTTTGAGTTTATCCGCCTTCCGTTCGGATTGTCTAACTCGCCATCGAGTTCCCAACGGCTTATCGACATCGTGCTGGGGGACGCCAAGTTCAACTTTGCCATGGCATACATGGATGATGTCGTCGTATTTTCAAAGTCATTCGAGGAGCACCTAGCACACCTTGAGATTATCTTAAGCAGAATGACCAAAGCGGGGTTAACGATCAATCCAAAGAAGGTACAGCTCGCGGCCTCAAGGGTCAACCTCTTGGGATTTATCGTAGATGATGGTACCTTGAGGCCGAACGAGGATACGTCGAGGGCCATTCTTGATTACCCACCGCCGCGCGACGCGAAGAACCTTCAAAGGTTCCTTGGAATGGTCGGTTTTTATCGGCAGTTCATTCCAGGGTGCGCTGGACTCACACGGCCACTGAACCTGCTGCTCCACAAAGGCTCGAAATGGGCCTGGGGCCGAGAACAAGAGGTAGCTTTCTCTTCCCTTACGAAGGCGATAGCAGCCACGGCTAGCCTGTGCCTGCCAGACCTTAACCGTCCGTTCGTGGTACAGACAGACGCGAGCGACTACGGCGTCGGTGCGGTGTTGTTGCAAGAACATGACGGACAGCTGCGCCCGGTGGAATTCGCCAGCCGAACCCTTACACCGCCAGAACGCAATTACAGCGTGACGGAAAAGGAGGGGCTGGCCGTCATGTATGCTCTAAAGAAATTCGACCTGTATTTAGACGGGACCACCTTTGTCATTCAGACAGACCACGCCGCTCTAACCTGGATTCAAAGATTGAAAGAGCCGGCGGGGAGGTTAGCTCGGTGGGCACTCACTTTGCAGCGATACTCCTATACTGCCGAGTACCGAAAGGGCTCCTCCACCAACAAGGTTGCAGACGCACTTTCTCGGGCGCCCCATGATAGTGGTTGGAAGGAGGAGATGCAACCAGAGGATTGCGAGAGACGAGTTTCCCACGCGGTCGCTCATAAGCGAGACAGCGGGGAGGGATCGATGGAACAGGAGCTCGTCGCAGTGTTAGGAGGCCGCACGAGGGAACAAACGATCGTGGCTTGGGGTGAAGTGGTGAGCAAGGAAGAGCTTGTCGAGGCCCAAAAGGCAGATGGTTTTTGTCACCGGGTGTTGGGGAAAATTGCGGAAATGGCAAGCAACACCGGGAACGCTGGTGGTCAAGTTAACGAACAGATTGATTCATACCTGCTGGGCCAAGACGGCTTATTGCTCTGCTACGTTCCAACAATCGACGACGAGGAGGGGAACGACTCTCCGTTCAGGGTGGTGATTCCTAGGAGGCTACGGAGGCGGTTTATCGGATACTTCCACGACTCGGCTCTGGCTGGTCATGGCAGTGGCAGCAAGACTTTTCATAAGTTATGTCGCGTCGCGACCTGGCAGGGGATGAGACAGGACACACTCCGATACTCCCGTAACTGCCCAGCCTGCCAGAAAGCGAAGCCGCGAGGGGGAAAGCCCCCAGGCCTGATGCAGCCTGTAGTGAGTCACTACCCGTGGGAGATGGTTGCTTGCGACATCATCGGCCCGCTACCAAAAAGTCCCCGTGGGAACCAGTACTTATTGGTAATAACCGATCATTTCTCAAAATGGGTGGAGTTACACCCGCTGAGGAAGCTGGTTTCGGAGTGCATCTGGGACAAGTTGTTGGAAACTTTCATGCGCTTCGGCACACCCACCTGTCTCATCAGCGATAATGCTAGCTATTTTACCAGCAGAGTGTTCACTGACTCCTGCATGGCGCTAAACATAAAGCACAAAAGGACGACACCATACCACCCTCAGGCTAATATCACTGAGAGAGTGAACCGAAACTTGAAGAGCATGCTGATCACACTAACGGAGAGACACAGGGACTGGGACGAACACATTGTCGAGAGGGGTTTTGCAATCCGGACGACCGTCAACAGATCGACTGGGTTAACGCCTGCGCTTCTAAACTTGGGTAAGGGGCTATCGTCTCCGCTGGAGAACGGGTTACGAAATAACCAAGGTTCGACAGAGCGCCCACTCTCTAAATACGCGGCGGAGTTGAAAGTTCGCCTTTCGAATGCGTTGCACGACGCCAGAGAGAACCTCGATGCAGCAAGGATCGAACAGGTGGCCCAGTACGATAAGAGTCATCGTCACCTGGAGTACAAGGTGGGGGACTTGGTCCTCAGGAGAACCCATCCTTTGAACAATGCAGCGAGCGGATTCGCAGCCTCACTTGCTCCGAAGTGGGAAGGGCCCTACGTGGTAAAGGCACGACTGTCACGTCTTACCTACAGGCTTGCTCAGGAAAATGCGAGCGAGAAGTCTGGCCCGGTCCACATCACAGACCTGAAAAAGTACAATCTTCGTGATCGGGATGGCGATGAACGGGAACAAACCGAGGAATCCTCCGTTCCGCGTGACTCTCGCGCGCGACCGGCAACGCGGCCTAAGCGCGGTAGCCGAACAGTGCGCGAACCCGTCGGTGAGAGATCTGATAGGGGCTCTGCGCGGCGCTATAATCTGCGACCTAGAACTTGATCTAATCTTTGCAAGATGTTAATAGAGCTTGTTCTGTCCAGAAACGCCCCCCGGAGGAACCAGAATGGGTGGCGCCATCCAGGAGGGCGACCTTCCACCTCCACGAATACCGGCGGGGCCAGCCGGACCAACTCCCAGGGTGGTCAACCCTTCCGGCAAAGGACCAGTCAGCCCAACGCACCGAGTGGTCAACTCGTTCGGCAGAAGACCGGCCAGACCAGTCGACAGGGTGGTCAACCCGTCCGGCAGGAGACGGCCAGACCAACCGACAGGGTGGTCAACCTGGTAGGCAAGGAGCAAGGCGAACCAACCGTCAGGGTGGTCAACCTGGTTGGCGAGGCGGAGTGATCAACCCTGGCCTCGATCACATCAACAGAGGCAGGGCGGCGGAGACGCGGAGCACAGGAGAGCCTCGAGTGACCAGGCGGGCAGACGAGACTCCACCCCACGAGGAGAAGCGCTCTCGACGGCGGCTGGAGAACCAGCCCGGCGCAAGCCACCTCGCCACACCGTGGCCACCTGGACGGCCCAGGACGGCCAAGAGGCCGTCCACTTCGTGTCCAGGGTGCGATGGAGGAACCAGCCCCGTCCAAACCCTTCCCAGCTGCCCACCCAGATCCCACAGCCCTTCCAGGGACATACCCTACCGCCCTTCTCGCTCCGGAAGACCACCCAGACGCCTGGTGGCTGTGCCAAGTCCCTGTCATCCACTAGGACACCCACGAAGCCAGCCATCGGCATAGGGAGTTCCTAAAGAAGGTGGGCCGTCCCGCCTCCGTCGCGGCGGCAGTCCAGCTACTCCGCCGGGACCGGCCAGATTTCCTTGCCCCAGCGGTCTTTGGCGCAAATCAAGCCAACCGGGTCAACACACCATGTCCTGCCCGGTCGACGTGGAAGAAGACGTACCCGTCGGCCGAGACCAGGCCCCTGGCCCCTTCACCGAGCGCGCACCGGCTCCTCCAGCACAAGCTCCCCTTAACAGCTGCGGCCCCATCCGCGTCCAACACCACCAGCGACGGGAGATGGACGAATTGGAGGAGTACTTAAAAGAAACTCCATCAACACCAGTCGTCCAGAGCCCTCGGGGAGCCGAAGCATGAGGGGAGGGGAGTGTGGGGGACAGTGAGCAGCACTGCATGTAGAAGACGGCACCGGGAGAGAGGAAGACGAAGGGGCAAGGCTCGTAGTGCGTGGGCGTGAACAGACAGTTCCAAGGGCGGTCGACAAACGGAAGAGCCGGCGCCGGGCAGCGACTTCAACAGAGATCCGGACCACAAGCTTTGGCCAACTTGAGTATCATAAAGTGTTTCTCTGTGATAGCGCTTCTTGTGTGACTTCCTCGGAGTGGGTAGAACTCGGCCTGATCGGGCGATATTGATAGGCGACCCACAAGTTACACTTGTTAGTGAGCGCGTTGGTAAAGATGTAAATTTAGAAAGAGTTATATACGTAAAGACAGGGGACGGGACAACACATATTTCAACTTGAAAGATGTGTTGTCCCGTCCCCTGTCTTTACGTATATAACTCTTTCTAAACTTACACAAGTTATAGTTCGGAATTTTAGCATTAAACGGGCCCTGCAGGGACGTTTTGACCAGTTTTTAATTGCCACCGAACCTGAGCGCACTGAACGTAGCAACACAATGAAACTTTTCTTTCCTCGAATTTCGCTTTATTTTTAAAGTGATAGGCAAACTAAAATTACAAAAACAAGCAAAACATAATCTGCTTTATGACGTGCTTGGTCGCTTGAGTGGCCACGTGGACAAGAGGAGGGGTAGTAAGCTCAGCGAGCGTTCACGGCTGCCGCGCTCCGTGTGGACGGCTCGAGAGGGCGCCACTAAAGCATGTGCTGGATAGGCGCCGGATGAAGCGGTGGACCAAAGCGGCTCCCAATGCATTTGCTGCGCGATTGAACACTTATTCGGCATGATACTTCATGGACAAAAACGACAGCAAACACGGGGTAAAGATCAGTTCAGGAAGGGAGCCACTTTGCACTGTCATACCGCCAAAGGGCCAAACCACGAGCCAAACCAGCTCGCTGAAGGCCTTCGGAACTCTCGGAACCGGTCGGATTCTCGAACCCATAAAACCGCAGCGCTGCCGCATACATCCGGGCACTTTCTACGCTCGCCGCTTGTCGGTGCCTGATTCCGCTACCCCTTCCTAGTATGCGCCGCCTTTTCCGCCGCTTGGTGGTGGGTATGTTGACGGGCCATTTCTTGTTTCCATACTTTATAAACTGCATTTGTTTCGTTCCTGATATAAAATACTCAACAAAAACCAATTTCATAATAAATTTAATCGGTTCGCGCCACTTATATTTTGGATTTTGACTAAAAAAAAAAAAGCCTTTAGCGGCTCTGACCAGTAGTAAGGCCAGGACCAAACACGTCACGGTGTCGTCACATATTGCGCGCTTTCGGCACCGCGGGTCGCCCCTGTAGGTGGAGGAGGTTTCCGCGTCGTCCGGTTAAAACATGGCGCACTGATATTTAGTTACTCTCTCCGTGCCCGTTTGCTTGCCGGACCCCAAGAGACGTGGAAACCGCAAAACAGGTAGACGCTTAAGTATGATTGCGGGGCCCCTTTAAGGGAGGATGGTAGGTAAAATCGAGAGAAAAAAACTATTCTTTATTGGGCTGTTTATACATACGACGGTTCCTGGTAAAACTGCCGTCCAAGTCGCACACTGGAATGAGCGCTAAAAATTTTCGGGCTCACCACGGCGTAGCCCATGACACTTAAAACATGCCACAAATTGCGGCTTTCACAGCATGCATGTTTATCGAAAAGCGATTTCTCTACCCGGGAAGCATCGGTTCCAACTAAGTGAATACCCCTTCTATAGCGATTAAATCAAGACGACACTTGCAGCCGCACGCGAACATAATAAATAAAAAAAAACAAGGAAACAACAAAGACTACAATAGAAAAACTCGCTACGACGTGCTGAACGGAGAAGCAAACACATGGCTTGGAACCGCAGTGGAGCGGCTCGTTTTATGTGACTTGCGAATAATTACGGCATGAGCGTTTACTTTTTACTAAGACATCCATCCCCTGAGCGTTTCAAAATAGTATCAAGGGTATGCCATTTCTGAAAAAAATGAGCATACTGGGAATAATATTTTTTGCTTAGGTGCTCACCGGGAAAATCAGTCCAAAACGATAAGTTTAAAAGGCGGAAAGGAAGAGCTTGTAAGCAGCGATCGATATTAGTGTGCTGTTCTATTGATGATTGTATGTGCCGTGTATTTGATTGCGCTCGTTGTATATGTTCAACTGATGCTTGTGGTATGCGTAATGTATCTGTACGTGTTCTTAATAAAGGTGCCCGTAGCGCAATGGTGGCGTGAGCAAATTGATACATTTTTGTAACGCCTGAATCGGGCGGCTCCTAGCGCCACTTAGCTACTCGCGAATACTCTGCTTGACCTTGCCATCTGGTGGCGAGCGATGTTAACCTTCTTTCACGCTTCACGGTATTTTCTGGTTACCGTGCAACAATGAGCTATGAAGGCTGCTTCAAATTCGCTCTTTTGAGAGCGGCATTTGGTTTCGCGAATGGTCTACCATTCCTCCGTGATGTGTAGTGCTGACGAAGAAATTGTAGCTCAAGGAATAGCAAATGTAAACTGCGTGAAGTAACTGGGTATAAGTCGTCTTCGTGTAACATTGCAGTTCTGACGACGAAAAGACGGAGTGACAATTTTTGAAACGCAAGCATTTTACCTCCGGAGGAAGCTGGCTTCTGAAATGAATACAGTTCGCGGATACCTCATGTTCCGCCTTTCTTTGCTGCTCCTCTTGGACCCTAAAATAGACATAGCGTCTCCGTTCAGCCTTATTGAGCTCGATTTGCTCGATTCAGGGCGACCATAATGAGACGCAGACGACGGAGGAACTTTGCTCCCCAGCTTTCTGGGACGAAAATATATCTGTTTTTCAAGGAACATATCAGTCAAAAGCGTTTCTCCTTTGAGGGGGGAACTCTCTAAGGTTTCTCTAAGAGTGTGGGCTTCACTAACGGTTCTTCAGTTCACACGTGGCCTCTTTGGCCCAAGTCTGGCACTTCGGCAATTATGTGGCGAGCCAGGGAAGGGCACAGAAACGCCAAGAAAAAGTACACTGGCCCTAACTAAAGCCTTGGAGCAAAGCAGTATCTGGGACAAGTTAGGTTCCTTTATACTCCCTTTCATAGTTATGGATCCCTTTCTTCGCAAACGCCTTGAGGCGGTGTAGCAGTCTTTCAAGTCCCAGCGAATTTCCGATATATGAAGAGAATGAGCATGCCCCCCTTAACACTGCTGCTTTAAACGTGAATGAAACATTTAACCACCAGTTCTCCAGGTGAAGACAAAAGAACCAAGAAGAACGAGATATGTTCAAAATATTCAAATATTCTTGTACACAACTTGTCCCCTTCAAGATGTTAAAGCGTACAGCCGAAGGCCCTGGCTAAATCTCTAACTTTGTTTTCCGTGTAGCTTTACGCTTTCAAGCACCGGTAGAATATACAACCTCGACAGGCTTGCAAAGATGGAGCGACAGGAAGTCGCTTGGGACGCAAACAGCAGTTCATGTTTGTAAACAGCGAAAAGAACTATACTACACTGCTGAAGCTACTAGCGGGACCGCGTCGTCTCGTCGTCTTTGTTTCGTTTGCGCGAGAACGCGTGCCAATGATCTGCGAGAACAAACGCCATACTCGCACCAGCAGCTTCGACGGCGTTGTAGATACTTTTTTATTAGTGTCACCGCCATCTTGAGGATTGCGCGCCGACGACGTCATCTAGCAGATTAAAATATGAAATCCCGGCTGGTTCTGACAGCACAGCTATCTGAGTAGGCAACGGTGTGGATATGTGGGGAACTTCACTAGACTTGGCTATGGTGGGCTATAATAACTCGGCCGGAGCTTGGCCGGTTGATCGGCCGGAGCTTGGCCGGTTGAATCGAGCAGGGATATGACAGGCCATCACCCTACCCCCTCGAAATGGCATGGGCGATGACGGTGCTGTGTTTTGATTGAGTTTCCAAAACCAAGGTATACATAAGTAGTTTAATGTAGTTTATGCAGGTAAGCTCTCTACATTTGATTGCTGCATATTTAGTGGTGGCACGTAGACCTTCTCATACCCTTCACATGCCATGGAGCAATAACATAGCTCGCAGTGATAATCTAATCGGAGCACCTGCACCGGGTTGGAATTGGTCCTCCCGCCCCCTAGACGAACTAGTCGTGAGCATAAACGAGACAATGTGTCTGACACAAAGCCCTCGGAATTTATGCTCGCAAACGACTGACTTCATAAATAAGGTTCCTTGGGTAACGTGTGAACCTCAAAGCGGAGAGCAAGTCGTCTGCTCTTAAACAGAAGTTGCGGTGACTTCAAAACCACGCCTAGCACAGATTGGTTTTCATTGAAAGGATAGCGAGTAAACCTCAATGCTAGATGCCTTGAGGTCTACACCACTATTTTGTTTTTCAATCAGACAATAAAAGCTCGTCATTCTCACATCAGTGTAACCCTGTGCAAGAAGCAGACAAACTTCCACTCCGCATAACATTGCAGCCACACTCGCGCTGCAGGGCCTTGTGGTCATAGAACAGTTTCAGCAATTGTTATTATTCTTATTAAAATTATTTGTTCACAAGACAACAACACAGTGATAGCTAGACAAACGTCGATTTTTGGAAAATTGTAACACGGTAGAAAGAAGCCCTCTGAACTAGCTCACGCACGACGTCCGTTTCTAAGCCTTTTCGCCCGTATCCTTGGCGGTGGTTGCATACCCTGTGTCGGCAAGAAATTCAAGTATGTACCGGGTCGAGGGTACGTCAGTGGCGCGCAAGTATGAGGTTATGCAAGAAAAGTTAATACTAACTGTGAGGCTGAGCATAGAACTGCCGCGTTTGAGCCAAGTTAGGCGTTTCTCTGGTTTGCTACCTGAGAGAAACTTTTACGAGTAACAGGATCACACCTTTACCATGCATCCTCCATTCTCTGAAGTTACACTTTGGCTCACTCAAAATATACGTTGCGGATTATCGTTGCCGTTTTAAGTTTAATAACATTCAAATCTTCGGCAGAAGGAATGAGAAAACAGCACGCGAATCGCTTGAGCTCTTGAAATAATCGAAGAAGGTACGAATAGCTGCGTAAGCCAGACGTCTGTTTATCTGCATTCAAAAGAAATTGAGTTCCTTAGTCTTCAGTGACTGTTGATTAATGTGCTACTCCTTTGTTTTAGCTTGTCATTAACCGCGTTTTGGCTTGAGACTTTTATCTTGTGGTTTTTACATTTTTGTTTCTTACTTTTTTATGGGGGTGGCTCTGTTTGCTTTTTGTGTTTCTTTTATTAAACTTTCAGTTGTCATTCAGCGTTCGTCCCGTCAACTTCTTCCACTTGCTGTTGTGTTTTTTGCGCTGTTTTTCTATGCAGTCATGAGCCAACTCGTCCGCATTGCCACCTTAATACAGCCTTTTTTATAAAATAAATGGCTCGCATCACTCACACGAGAATTGCCGTACCATTCGAAAGCTCGTTTGGGGAAACAACTTCTAGCCCCTTCAAACATTACCCAGGAAACGACTGCACATAAACAAAACACCGAGCTATCCTCCCAAAAAACTTGCAACGCTGGGAAGAATTAAACAATTTTTACTTGAAAAACAAACAAGGAAAGAGCAAGGTGAGGTACCGGCTACTAAATAAAAGACCCATATTTCTAATACCTTGCAGTGCCCTCCACTCATACTCACACAAAAACACAGAGTCGTCACGCAAAAGCAAACCTCTGCTTACGCAATCCTCAAAAGTGCTGTGCATCGAGCACGTCCCAGATAGACAGGCGATAGGACCCACCTCAGCGCCGTCTAGGCCGCCAGACTTCAGCAAAAATCCAGGGAGCGTTAGCGATCGCAAAGAAATATATAAGAGCTTAGAAGTAGGACGGAAGTCGTACGGCCCCACGTGTCGTAAACCGAGATCGCTCCGAGGTTTTTCTATAGCTCGTTCTGAACGAGGAGAGATTCGGTATCAATGCTTGGGTTTAAATTGGCTTGATTGTCCCGGCTGGTCTCTTTTTCCTAGTTATTTCCGTTCGTTATTTTAGGGCTTGCTGCTTACTTTTTGGCTTGGTTTACCAAACTCAAATGCTAATGCGTCTACGGCTACAGTTGCCAGATTTGCAGTGCCATTTACAATATTTAGCAAGTTTCTACAGTAGTTATAGGAATATTTGCCCTACTTCAATTTAGTACCTACAATTATTCCCTAGGTTTTCCATAACTGTTAAGCATCTCCCCCCTCCCTCTGCTCTGGTACTCTCAACATTGTGGGATTCTACAATTAACCCCATTGTCCTCATTGAGGCACTTACCCACTCCGTAGTCCGCAGTTTGTGCGGCTACGGCCGGGTCCGTCCATTGACTGCTTTTTGGGGTACCGGTGGGCGAGAGACAACACCAACACAGTGAGTCCGTTTTCGACGTCGTTATTGACTCAGATGCCAACACGCTTCGCTCTTACGACAGG